>JAJLYE010000207.1:12346-31512 GCA_030571715.1 Grigorovia jiainica (nom. inval.) | reverse complement strand
GTCATTTGGTAATTGACCCCTTTCTTCATTATCTAACTGTTCAAATGTTCTTGAATTATTCATTTCTATTGATGTCATCCCTCTTTTTTTTTTGGTTTATTTTGTTACTTTAATTTAATATGTAAACAAAAAAAGAGATCCTTTATTTTAGTTTTCAATATTAAATCTAGAAAAAAAAATTTAGTTCGAAGTCAATTTAATCAAATTAGCTTTTAGAAATTATTTATAGTATATAAGATATTAGTTATTTAAAATTAAATAATTAAATGATTTAAGTAATAATTTATAATTGATGAAAAAAAAAATAATACACGTCATGAAAATAATTAAAATGATAATGATAATACACAATATTAAAATATGAAAGAAAGGCAAAAAAAAAATTCATCATTGTAATGGTGCATAAAGTATTTGTGTAGCATATTTTTGTTTATAACGAACAATTGACGCCACACAAAGGGTATTATGTTTGATGGAACTTGTAGCTAAATGATTTAATATAACGTGATTAGGTATTGGTAATGCACCAGAATTATTTTCATTACTATCACCTTGTAAATTTGAATAACTATTTAATATAACATTTTCTAAATGTGGTGGTAATTGTGGTGGTGTTAACCATGCCATATTTTGATGATTATTTTGTTGTTGATCTAATGTTAAATAATATTGTTCCATAACACTTGGATCAGTGAAAACTGCAGGTATATCTTGTGTAAATTCTAATGATGGTTTATTTGCAGTTTCATCATAATATCTTGTATAACCATCACCTAAATCATCTGGTTCCTTTTCAATTTCTAATGCAATTCTTGAACGAGCACTAATTGGTAATTTATTATTTTTATCATCTTTTTGTTTCTTTTGCTTTTGATTTTCTTGATCAGTAGAGGAAGAAACAGGGAATTGTTGAGCAATTGGACCACCATTTTGAACTTGTTGTTGTTGTTGTTGCTGTTGTTGAATTTGTTGAATTTGTTGTTGCTGTTGAGCTTGTTGTTGCTGTTGAGCTTGTTGCTGTTGTTGCTGTTGATCAATTTGTTGTTCAGAAGTAGGAATATTGGTAGAAGTTGGTTGTGGTGCTACAACTTCTAAATAATTAACGAAATTACCCATTTGATCAGTAGCAGCTGGTAAATAATCACTAAATCTTAATTCATTATCCACAATAAATCTAAATCTATGTGTACCAGGTGGTAATTGTAATTTAACATGTAAAATACCTGGTTTATCGGGCATTGGTACTAACCCAATCATTTTTCTCCAACCAGTGAATGAACCAGTAACATATGCTTTATTACCACCTTGTTGCCAAACAATATCAACTGGGACCATAACATTAGTTGGTTGCTGCTGCTGCTGTTGTTGTTGTTGTTGTTGTTGCTGTAATTGTTGTTGCTGTAATTGCTGTTGCTGTAATTGCTGTTGTTGCAATTGTTGTTGCTGTAATTGTTGTTGTAGTTGCTGTTGCTGTTCCATTTGTTGTTGTTGAGCAATATTATCATTATTGTTGTTATTTGAATTACTATTAACATTATCGTTAGTATTATCATTATCTGAGTCACTATTAGAGTCAGAGAAACTGATTGTACTATCAATATCACTACCTGAAATATTTTCATTATGATTCGAGTAAGGTTGAATGTCATCCTCATCATCATCATTAAATATTAAATTTGTATTTGATTGTGAATTTAACTCTTGTGGTGAATCCACATTCATTTGTGAAAAACTTTGAGTTAATGTATCATTTATATCATCGTTAATATTATAGTTGATATTACTATTATTGTTGGTAGTGTTGTTATTAGTATAGTTGTAATTATTATTATCCATTTTAAAGGATTATATTATTGTATACTGTACAAACTAGGCGTTAAGAGTTGTTATATGATTGTTTTTATTGTATATGTAATTAGAAATTGAAAAAATAAAATATTTGCAAAAATTAAAGATTCCGTTTTAATTTTCAACCCGTTTGGGAAATTAAGTTATATAGGTACAATATTTTACCCCGCGTCACGTGTGTTGTGTGCTGGTTCATCACTTACTGTATTCTATACATATAAAACCCCTCTGTTTAGAACGCATACATTGTTGGCAAGGTATTCATATTTGGTAAGTTGTCCGTTAGTGCATATTCAATTGACCGCTCAAATAACCTGCAGAATACCAGTAAACAACAACAACGTATCCATAGAAAGACGTTCACACTAACGAAACCCCACTATTATCCGAGCGCAAATTAATACGCGACATTAGGGTTCCACCCCTTTAAAAAACAAATTTTCAAACTCAGTTAGGGCTGGTTAGGGTTCCCGGCAAGGGTTTGCCAAGTTCGTCTTTTAGGGTTTCGCACATTCATTTCCAGGGATTCCCTGAAATTTACGAAAAAGCAAAAAAATGTTCTATACGTATTTTAATTTACTTATACTTCTTCAATTACTTTTATTTATATTCTTTTGAAACAGTCTCAATTGAGTATAAATTAATATATATAATATACTTACTGTACTTTTGTGCCTTTTTGTTGTTGTGCTAACGTAGTTTAATTTCATTTAGTTTGTTTATTTGTAAAAACGAAATTGTAATTAATAAAAATGGTCGCTAGAGAACAAAGTAAACAAGACAATTCTTCAAGTTCTGTCGAAGTTAAATCATTAAAACGTGCTAAGACTTCAGTTAATATCGAGGAAGGTAAACGTGAAAATATTGGTAATAAAGACCATCCCACACGTGAGAAAATTGATTCTACTTATGTTGGTTGGAAACAAATTGGTCATTGGGAGGAGAAAGATGAATTGACCGCTGATGATTTATTATTAGATTTAAGTAAAGAAACTTTCTTAGATAATATCTTACCAGAAAAATTTTATGGTGATTGGTATCATTCATTAGCAATTATATTTATTGGTGGATTTCTTTCATTTTTTTTTGGTAAATGGAAATTTTCATTAGCACCCGTTTTCATTATTATACTTTTCACTACATTATTTTACAGAACTTCAATTAAAAAATATAGAACATCTATTAGAAATTTAGTACAAAAGGAATTCACTGTACAAAAAATTGAAAATGATTATGAATCAATGGAATGGCTTAATATGTTCTTAGATAAATATTGGCCAGTGTTAGAACCATCTGTTTCAACAATGGTAGTGGAACAAGTTAATGAAATCTTATCAACACATGAAGCAATTCCTGCTTTCATCAAAGCTATATGGATTGATAAATTTACATTGGGGATTAAACCACCTAGAATTGAAGTCGTCAAGACTTTTGACAATACTGCTTCTGATATTGTTGTGATGGATTGGAATGTTACTTTTACACCACATGATTTATCCGATATGACAGCTAAACAAGTAAGAAATTATGTTAATCAAAAAGTTATAGTGAAAGTTAAATTATTTGGATTAACTATTCCAATTTCTGTGTCTAATGTTGCATTTAATGTCATGACTAGAATTCGTTTCAAATTAATGACTCCTTTCCCACATATGGAAACTGTTAATATTCAATTATTAGAGGTTCCTGATATCGATTTTATTGCTACTATATTTGGTGATTCAATTTTTAATTGGGAAATCATGGCTATTCCAGGATTATATTCATTTATCAATATAATGGCTAAAAAATATATGGGTCCCATTCTTTTACCACCATTTTCATTACAATTAAATATACCAAGTTTATTATCAAACACTAATTTATCAATGGGTGTATTAGAGGTTAATATTAAGAATGATAAGGATTTGAAGACTGGCTCATCAATTATTAGTGCTTCATTAGATCCTTATTTACAATTCGAATTATTAGGTAAAGTGGTGGGTCACACCAAGACTGTAAGAGATTCATTGAATCCTGTTTGGAATGAAACTTTATATCTTTTAATTAATTCATTTACTGATCCATTATCCATTACTTTAATGGATAAACGTGCTAGAGTTAAGGATAAACAATTTGGTAGAATTGAAGTTAATTTAAACGCATTACATGATAATCCAGTACAAAGAAATTTAAATGGAAATTTCTTAAGAAATTCAAAATCAATTGGTAATTTAACTTTTGATCTTAAATATTTCCCAACTTTACAACCAAAATTATTACCAAATGGTATCCATGAAGAATTACCTGATTTGAACACCGGTATCGCTAAAATTGTGGTTGATGAAGTGGAAGGTATTAATGAAACTTTAAAGAAGGAAACTTATTCTGTAAATGTTTTCTTAAATGCTAAGAATGTCATTAAGACACCCACTGTCACTAGTGATGATGTTTTCAAATTTGGTCAACAATATGAAGCTGTTATCTCCGATCGTCGTAAAACAAGTTATAGATTTGTCATTAAGGATTCTAAGGGTAATATCGTTACATCTGTTATTCAATCATTAAATGAATTAATTGATAAGACAGAAATTGATAGGAAAAATATTCCATTAGAAGGTAATAAAGGTAATATTAAAATTACTACTTATTGGAGACCAGTTAGATTAGATTTTGGTAATAGTTCAATTGCTTACACACCACCAATTGGTACCTTAAGGGTATTTATTGCTAAGGCTAATAATTTAATGAATCTTGAAACAATTGGTAAGATTGATCCATATACTAAAGTATTGGTTAATGGTATCTCTAAAGGTAGAACTGATGAAATGGAATCAACTTTGAACCCTGTTTGGAATAAAGCTATTTACGTGTCGTTAACCTCACCAAATCAAAGAGTTACTTTAGAAGTTATGGATGTTGAAACAGTTAATAAAGATCGTACAGTGGGTCATTTCAACGTTAATATTCAAGATTTATTTACTAAGAATGCTAATGATGAATATGAAGAATTTATTGATAAGAATCCAAGGGTAGGTAAATTAATCACTAAGAAAGGTATTAGGGGTACACTTACATATTATTTATCATTTTATCCAGTGAAACCAATTTTAACATTAGAGGAAATTGTTGATTTAGAAAAATTAGATGAAAAGAAGGAATCACTTAAGAAGAAAGAAGCTAATAAGGAAAAATTAACTAAGGATGAATTAGAAGATTTTGAAGAAGAAAAATTAGAAGTTGAGGAATCTGAACATATTCTTTCTAAGAAGGAGAAACTTGACTTATCTGAGTTAATTTCATATAAATCTGGTGTTCTTGCCATTTCTGTATTAGATGGTACAGTTCCAAGACCAAATGTTTATGTACAATCATTCTTCGATAGTAATGGTCATGCTCGTTTTATCAGTCCCAAAGTTACTGGTTCAATTATTAATAATGGTTGGACAGGTGATGCTGTTATTAAGGAATTAGATTATTCAGTTACCACATTTAGAATCACTAAAAATATGAATGGAAATAGGGTGGAAGATTGTATTTCTGAAGTAACTATCCCTACAATTGAATTAATTAAAAATTGTTATAATAGACCATCAATTGTTAATTTAGCTGGTGAAGGTAGTGGTAAATTATTATTACAAGCTCAGTGGTTTCCATTAACTGCCAAAGTATTACCACAAAGTGATTTAATTACCAATCAAGGTGATTTAACCATTTATGTTAAGAAAGCAGAGAATTTAATTTCCTCTGATGCCAATGGATATTCTGATCCATATGCCAAATTTTATTTAAATGATGATGAAGATGCATTCTTTAAGACTAAGACAAAGAAGAAGACATTAAACCCTGTTTGGAATGAAGAATGCACATGTGCTATAAGTAATCGTATGAATGATAAAGTTCTTATTAAACTTGTTGATTGGGATGCTACATCAGCCAATGATGATATTGGTGAAGCCATTCTTCATTTATCTGATGTTAAACCAGTTGGTAAGACCGAATTAAGCATTCCAATTAAATCAGAAGGTGAAGATGGAGGTGTAATATATTTAGAATTTGAATTTAAACCAAGATATATTACTACTGTTAGTAGACGTGAAACAAATGTTGGTGATGTTGCCGCTAAGGGTTTAACAGCTGGTATTAAGATTGGTTCTACAGTTGTTGGTACAGGTATTGGTTCTGTGGGAAAAATTGGTAAAGGTATATTTGGTGTTACCAAAATTCATAGAGGTAAAAAGGAAGCACAAGATTAAAAATCTATACAATAATCTGCAATTATTAATCTGTATAATATATTTTAGACATTTGTTGTAATGTAATTTACTTTTTTTGTTTTGAACAAGTGAAATTATCATATTTCATAAGTGTTTGAAGCACATTTAATTTATATAAATCTACACAAATATATAACTACATTTATTGACAAAATTTAAGTGATAATAAACAGTAATATTTTAAAATAAACGAAATTATTTGCCAAGTAAATTAGTCAATTTTGCTAATTTAAATGGATAATTTTGCTTTAATCCATAAACGTTTGTATATGCTGCAAAAACTGCATAAAGTATGATGCAAATAATGATGGCTACACATTGTGGTAATATACTATCAGATTCTTCATTATTATTATTTAATTTATCATCTTTACCCTTTTTATTTTTCTTTGTTGCAAATAATTTATCAAAATTTGGTACAATTTTAATTAAAACAATCATTAAAGTAATTAACATACCATAAATGATTGATACAATTTGTGTTTCAATTGCGTATTGATTTTGAAATTCATTAACAGCGAAATAAATAATGTTACCATTTCTGTCATTATTAGCCAATGGTGAATTTCTAATCTTAGTGAACATGTAGCCACTACACATCAAAACGATAAATGACACTAACGAGATTGCCCAAAGATATTTGGATCTAATAAAACTTAAAATAACATTAGAATGTTTATAAATTAAGAAAAGAATAATACTTGTCCCGACAATATTAACAATAACAGATGCCCAATCTGTCTTCTTATAAATATTAAATTTATCAATATGGAAAATATTTTTCAAATCATTAATAACAGATAATAATCTTTCATCACCTTCTGTAGGTGGTATATTAATTGATAAATATCTCCAAATAAAATTTTCCATATCTTTATTATTTTTAACATCAGTTAAATCATTCATACCAGCTGGGAACCCTACTAAACGTGGAATTTGATCAATTTTCAAATAACCAAATAATTTTGGTATCTTACCTGGTCCATCAATATTTGCCTTTAAGAAAAAAATTGGTTTATTAAATTCATCAATTGGATCCTTAGAATTTGGCATACCATCAGAATGTTCTTTAATCCATGATTCATAAAGAGTATCGAACTCAGAATCAAATTTAGCACATGTGGTACAGGCAAAACTTGGATTTGTAGTGGTAAGTAATGCGATAACGTGGTAATCGTTATTGAAACCAATTAAATCTTTAAAATTTGAATCAGTTAATTTGATGATACCTTGTTTATTGGCTAATTTGTACATTTTATCCAACGATGCAGCCCAGATCATTGGTACCATAAGGAACACATTCAATACATTAGACAATTTCATAGTTGTATGTAATGCAATTGTTTGTTTGTGTAAATGAACTTTATAGTTTACTTAGTATTTTCAAATTTAACGTTTTCACCGGAAATTGAAATTTCAAATTTCGAGACGGAAAAATAATTTCCCGGTCACGTGCCTGATTACGTGAAACCAAAACGCTTACGTTAGCCGCTTACGTTATTTTGTGATTTTTTTTTTCGGAAATTTAAAAATAAAAAAAAATATTTTTTTTGTTTTTCATGAAAAACAAAAATGAATTAAAGTAAATTTACATTGGAGTAACTTGGTGTTTTAAGTTTTCATTACCACAAGGTATAGTTACACAATTATAATTTAAACCGTGAGGTGTCTATTGATTTTTGTGTTCTTCTTAATTTGAAACTCTGACTCAATTGAAAGAATTTGAATTTTTCAATATACAAAAAGAAACAATCTCCTTTTTTTTGTTTTTGTTTTTTTATTTATCAAGAGATATAATTTCATTCATTTTTCGTTTCTGTGCCTGCCGTTCTAATAATTCGAATTTAGAATTTAGAAATCTGGGAAATTTTATTTTAAAGTCAGTGTAAATTCCGATTTTGTTCAATTAAAACATTCTTATTTCAATACACAGTTTTATTTACTGCATTTGATTCAATTGATCAATTAACAAGAAAGAAGGAAAACCAATTACAACAATAACAACAGTAATAAGAATAATAAAAAGTAACTTCTAAAAATAGAAATAAAATTTAGAAAAAAATGGCAATTCAATCATTAGAATCATTTCTTTTCGAAAAGGGACTAGTGGGTCTATCCAGTATCAAACAATTGAAAAATTCAACTTTAGGTATTGATGTGAACCACTACGTTTCACGTTTATTAAATAATAAGAGAGAACAATACTTAGATGCAATTGGTGGATTTCCCACAAGTTTAAAATTATATTTAGAGAGTGATTTAAAAATTTTTAGTGAATTTAATATTACACCAATCTTTGTATTTAATGGTTCAAATACTACAATTCAATTAAATCGTGTAGACCATAATAATGCTGGGTTTTATCAATTTAATAATACTAGTAACGATGATGCCATTAGTACCAATACTACTCATAACACTAATAACAACAATAATAACAACAATTTAAAATCAAATAAAGAATTAATCTTTAATCAAAGACAAAAGGCATGGTTAAATTGGACAAATTATTTAAATTTAAATCAACAACATTATATTGATCACCCATTATTACCACAGGAACCATTTAGATTGAATTCAAATTTTGATATTAATTCTAGATTTCAAAATGATTTAATAGATTTTTTTTTACAAAATGATATTAATTATATTGTCGCACCATATTGTTCTTGGATTAATTTAAATTATTTCCAACAAATTGGATTAATTGATGCAATTTATGGTCCTACTGATTGTTTAATGTTATCTAATTTAGATAAATTCATTATCGGTTTAGAATTCCCAAATAAAGAATTCAGATTCATTGAAAGGAAACGTATCTTAAAGGAATTGAATATTTCCATGGATGAATTTTTAGATATTGCAATGTGTTGCTCAAATGATTTACAACCATATATCTTACCACCTTTACAAATTTATCCAGTGAATAAACTTTTTGAAATGGCATTAGAAATGGTTTTAACCACGGGAACAAGTTTTTATGTCTATCAATTAACTTCAAAGACAACAATAAATAATATACCAAATCAGTTGAAAACTTTTGAAATTTATCAAATGGGATTATCATCATTGCAAAATATGCCAGTTATTATGATTAATGGTAAAGTTGAAATTTATAACGTTAATTCTGGTGTTGAAAACAATGATAATAGTAGTAATACTAATACAATTAACAGTGTCTCTGGCGGTACCGCCAGCAGTACTACTTCTAGTTCTGATACAGCAAATGAAAATGGTCCAATGGATAAAGCCGTTATACCAAATGATATTCATGCATTTATTGGTCAAAGATTACCAGATGAATATTTATTTTATAGATCAATGGGATTAATTTCTGGTAAATTATTTGATGCTATTACAACTGGTGTTTATACTGAAGAACCACCATTAGATAGTGGTTTATCAAATTCCTATAGAGAAATGATTATTAAATCAGTAGATTTTTTTAAAAATAAAGAAATCAACTTATTAACACAACAAATTAATAGATATTTCCAAATGAAACCTATTAAACATATCAAATGGTATTCCTTAGATAATAGTGTTCAAATTTTAAATAGAACTACACCTTCAATTTTTGATCAATTAAATAATGTTATCGTTAAGACTGATTTCAATGATGAATTCGATATAATTAAATTTTTTAAATTAATTAATGACAAGAAAGATAATTTAGAAACATTTATCACTGATAGCCCAATCTTTATTAACGCTGTACCATTAGAGAAAAAATTGAATTCAAAATTCGATTTATTATCTACAAACGCATTAAGATTATTAATTCAATTAGAATTTTTAGATTATGATAAATTTAAGAAAACATTAAAATTAAATAATTGGGGGGAAGCATTATTAACCATTATGGATTTTGAATCCAATGAAATTATGGAAAATGCATTCATCTTATTAATTTTTTTAAAATTTAAAGTATTAAAATTATCAGATGAATTTAAACCAACGGTTAAGACATCATTATCTGATCTTACAGTACAAACTTATCCAAAGGAATCACATTTTATCATGTTATTATCTAGAATGTTAACAATTTTACCTATTGATCAAAAACCAATAACAAATTATAATGGTCCAATTGATAAACAAATATTGACCTTCAGAGAACATTTACATTTTGTTAAGACAAACGTCAATGAAATGTTTGAAGCACTTATGGTTTGTTCATTGACCAATAATGAATTCAATAGATTATCTGTGAATAGTTTAATTGATTGGCAAAAAAATATTGTTGGTAAGATGCCATTTAAGAAAAATTTACCAAATACAATCTTTCCCATGTTAATTCAATTCTTATTACAAAAATATTTACATAATGGTAATAATAAGAATGATGCAGTTAGTTTAGTGGTTACTGAATTCAGTACTTATAAATTAATACCAAATTTAGATGAACAATTAGATTATTGTTTAATTAATTTAGGAAAAATGGATAATTTATTATTAGCTTGGTCAAATTTAAATATTATTAATAAAGATGATTATAATCAATTCCATGATGCAGTAAAATTCGCTCAAAATGTACTTAATGAATAAACATAATTATATAATATACAAGTATGTAACGTATATGTAGTAATATACTGTATACTATAATAAAGTAAGATATAAGAGATAAACTTGATTGATATAAATTCATATTATTATCATATTAACTAAATGAAAAACTGATGAATTGTAGCAGAAAGTCACCCGGAATCTCAAATTTTATTTTTTTACCGAATTTTTTCAATTTGAAAAAAAGTAACAAGTACATTATTAATTACAGATTATTTACAATAAATTTGAATTAAAATCTAATTAATCAAAGCCATTGTCTTATTACCACGTAATAATTAAATTATAATTTAATCAAATAATAAATGAGTGGTATTTCAGTTTTTGGTGATCAAGTTACAGAAGAAAGAGCAGAAAATGCTCGTATGTCAGCATTTGTTGGTGCTATTGCCGTTGGTGATTTAGTTAAGACAACATTAGGTCCAAAGGGTATGGATAAATTATTACAAAGTGCCTCTAGTGATTCATCTTTAGTGACCAATGATGGTGCCACAATTTTAAAATCTATCCCATTAGATAATCCAGCTGCTAAAGTCTTAGTTAATATTTCTAAAGTACAAGATGATGAAGTTGGTGATGGTACTACCAGTGTTACCGTTTTAAGTGCTGAATTATTGAGAGAAGCAGAAAAATTAATTGATCAAAGTAAGATCCATCCACAAACTATTATTGAAGGTTTTAGAATTGCCTCTAAAGCTGCTTTAGATGCCTTAGAGAGATCAGCCATTGATAATTCTGCTGATAAAGAAAAATTTTACAATGATTTAATTCAAATTGCTAAGACTACTTTATCATCTAAAATTTTATCTCAAGATAAAGAACAATTTGCTAAATTAGCCACCGATGCTATCTTAAGATTAAATGGTTCCACTAATTTAGAACATATTCAAATTATTAAGATTCTTGGTGGTAAATTATCTGATTCATTTTTAGATGAAGGTTTTATTTTACATAAAAAATTTGGTAATAATCAACCAAAGAGAGTGGAAAATGCTAAAATTTTGATTGCTAATACAACTTTAGATACTGATAAGATTAAAATTTTTGGTACTAAATTTAAAGTTGATTCTACATCAAAATTAGCTGAATTAGAAAAGGCAGAACGTAATAAGATGAAGGAAAAAATTACCAAGATTACTAAATTTGGTATTAATACATTTATCAATAGACAATTAATTTATGATTACCCAGAACAATTAATGACTGATGCAGGTATTAATTCTATTGAACATGCTGATTTTGAAGGTGTAGAAAGATTAGCTTTAGTAACTGGTGGTGAAGTTGTTTCTACTTTTGATGAACCAAGTAAATGTAAATTAGGTTATTGTAAATTAATTGAAGAAATTATTATTGGTGAAGATAATTATTTAAAATTTAGTGGTTGTCAATCAGGTGAAGCCTGCACTATTGTTCTTAGAGGTGCCACTGAACAAGTTTTAGATGAAGCTGAAAGATCATTACATGATGCACTTTCTGTTCTTTCACAAACCACTAAGGAAACAAGAACTGTTCTTGGTGGTGGTTGTTCAGAAATGTTAATGTCCAAAGCTGTCGATACAGAAGCACAAAATGTGGATGGTAAAAAATCTATTGCGATTGAATCATTTGCACGTGCTTTAAGACAATTACCTACAATTTTAGCTGATAATGCAGGTTTTGATAGTAGTGAATTGATCTCTAAATTAAGATCCAGTATTTATAATGGTATTTCCACATGTGGGTTAGATTTAAATAATGGTTGTATTGCTGATATGAGAGAATTAGGTATTGTTGAAAGTTATAAATTGAAGAGAGCTGTTGTTTCTTCTGCTTCTGAAGCTGCTGAAGTATTGTTAAGAGTTGATAATATTATTCGTGCTAAGCCAAGAACTGCTGATAGACAAAATTATTAAATTAAAACAATGTCATAATATAATCATATAAATATCATAAATAATAACAATAATATCATAGTGTAAAAAAGTTGAAAAAAGAATACAAGAGAAAAAACAGATGTTTTGTTTGGAGCAATTTGAATTCACATAGCATTGAATGTTTACATGTTTAATATCATTCCCCTATAGTTAATTTTATAACCGAAGGCTTGAATTGAATATGCATTCGATTATCACTAATAGAATGGAACCGTACTTTATTTTATGTACATTATGTATTTGAATAGCTATGTGATTTCTCATTAAGCTTTAATTAGTTCTAAAATAAGAAACACGACATTATAGTATATTCTATATATTTTTTATATGATCAAGTTTGAGATTTGCAGTGTGAATAGCAGTAGGAAATGTTTTACTCCATGTTTTTAAAAGTGAATCGCTACGGTATTTACTAGAACAACGAACACTTTTCTAAAATCAAACCAAACCAGTTGTAGATCCTGACAACTTAACGCACAAACAAAAATCGTTTTGGGAAAACACAACGTGCAAATTGCAAATTACAGGACACGAATTGTCCACACACAGTAAAATAACCGCAGAAAACAAATTCCGTTTGCGGAAAAACAATTCCCGTTGCCAATTCCCGTTGCAACGCCAAAAATTCGTGTCACAAATTAATTTCACCAAAATTTTCTTTGGAAAAACAATTAAAATTCCCGTTTCGGTAATTCGAAGCCGTGGTTTTTGGCGTCTAATTTATTTCACATCAACGAAATTGTTCAACATCAACTAATTTCTACATGCATCGGTAGATGTAACATACCAGTAGTATGGCGTTCGTTGTGTTGTAGCAAGTGTATATATAGTTGCTAATTATAACTTGCTTGTTAAATTCAATTTATTGAATTTATTTTAATTTTCTTTTTTAGTGAAAGTAAATACATATTTAAATAATATATTACCTTTTATTTTATTTTTATTTATTTACAAGTATATTTGACTGCTTATTTGTCATCCGTTCACTTATTTTTTATTCTTCACAGCTTTCTTTATATTATATTCAATCATTTAAATTATCTAATTACCACCAAGCCAATATTCAACGAACAACAACAACAACAACAACAAGTTAAATATAATTCCTATTATAATAATATGTTATTAACCAAATTTTATTCCATTTTGTTATTAGCAATTTTTAAATTAGTCGTCAGTGAACCATATGAAGCTTACTCCATAAATAAACAATATCCACCAATTGCAAAATTAAATGAAAATTTTAATTTCCAAATTTCAAATGATACATTTAAATCTACATTAGGCTCATCAAATCAAATTTCATATAACGCATTTGAATTGCCCAATTGGCTTTCATTTGACACGGGTTCCAGAACTTTCACTGGTATACCAACAAAATCAAATTTAAATAATGATACTACCACAATAGATTTCCCATATTATTTTGAATTTATATTACAAGGTACAGACACTTCTGATGAAAAATCATTAAATGAAACCTATAAATTTGTCGTTAACGAATATGACAATGATTCCACTAAGGACATTTCATTAAAGGATGATTTTAATCTTTTAGCCTTTTTGAAAAATTTTGGTAGTACAAATGGTAAAGATGGTATTATTTTACCACCAAATAAAACATTTAATATTACTTTTGATTCAACTTTTTTCAATAATAATCAATTGATTAAACAATTTAGTGGTCGTTCAAATCAATATAATGCACCTTTACCAAATTGGTTATTCTTTGATGAAAATAATTTACAATTTAATGGTGTGACACCAGTGGTTAATTCAAATATCGCACCAGATGAATATTATGAATTAGTGTTGATTGCCACTGAAATTGATGGCTTTATGGATGTTGAAATCCCATTTAGTATTGTGGTTGGTGCACATCAATTGACCACTACTATTCAAAATACAATTATGTTAAATGTTACCGAATCTGGTTCATTCAATTATTCCTTACCATTAGATTATATCTTTTTAGATAATGCAAAGATTAATATGACTGATATTGGTTCCATTGATTTAGTTAATGCTCCAAGTTGGGTGCAAATTTCAAATGAAACTAATATTAATGGTATTTGGGATAATAATAACAACAATGATAACAATACATTTACTTTGTCAGTGAGTGATAAATACGGTGATGTTATTTATTTAAATTTCGAAGTTCTCTCCACAAATAATTTATTTGCAATTACATCTTTACCTAATATCAATGCCACTAGAAATCAGTGGTTCCAATATTCTTTCTTACCATCACAGTTTACAAATTATGATAATACTGACGTATCCATTACATTCAATGATACAACTCAAGATAGTGATTGGTTAACTTTTACCAGTTCCAATTTAACATTAAATGGATTAACACCTTCTGATTTTGATCAATTAAATGTTGGTTTAGTCGCTAAGGAAAATGATTTAACCCAACAATTAAATTTTAAGATATTAGGTATGGATGTTTTAAATAATACTAATTCCACTTGGCAACATAATAAGACTCGTACTAATCATTCCTCTAGTTTGAATACTACCAATATACATCATTCTAAGACAAGTTCAATTTCACAATCATTGATGTCACCTACCACTACTAGTAGTTCTTCAATTATTGCAACTTCATCAGGTAATATTACCATCCCGATTACAAATAATGGTAAAAATGTTAATAAATCAAATAAGAAAACTGTTGCCATTGCTTGTGGTGTTGCAATTCCTGTTGCATTTGTTATAATTGTATTATTATTAATTTTATTCTTTTGGAGACGTAAGAGACAAGAACAAGATAATAAGAAAGATAAAGATCCAATGAATATGACTCGTGATATAAGTAATCCATCTATACATAATAATGCTAATAAACCAAATCAAACATTAACATCATTAGAGGATCCATTTGTTGATGAAAATATTATTGAGGGTACTATGGCAAATCCATATAATATTGATAGTGAATCTAATTCATCAGGTAGTGAAAATTCTAGTATTAATGAGAAATTTTCAAACGGTTCAAATGATCAATTGTTAAATGATAATAATATTAATGATACAAATAATAATACTAATAATAATAACACATCAGTTGTCAATCCATTTAGTGATAGAACTTCATCATTTTATTTGGATAAGATACCAGCTAATAATAAATCATGGAGATATAATCCTGAATTAAATGAGATTAATGACGTTGAGACTGATGCTGATAATTATGGTAATAGAACAAGTATGATGACTGTTTCCACTGCTGAACTTTTAAATACAGAATTGAAACCAAATGAGACTATTCCAAAGGATCCAAGAAAATCCACTTTAGGTTTAAGAGATTCAGTGTTTGGTGTTAATCCTAATAATAACAATGTTGCTAATAACAATGTTAATAATATTGCTTCTAATTCTAACAGTACCAATATCAATAATAATAGTAATAATAGACCAGTGATTAATATTGAACCATTAACAGCAGTAAATGAAGTTTCACCAAATTCTATGGTAAATTCGCAATCAGGTTCATCATTAGATGACGATTTAATACCAGTTAAAGATGGTGAACAATATAATTGGGTTGAAAGAAATTCACCAAGTAGAAAACCTAGTCGTAAGAGAATGGTTAGATTGACAAGTTCAAGTAATGTCGATGTTGTTAGAGTGGTTGATGTAGAAGGTGAAACACCAGAGATGCTTTAATAAAGTTTATATGAACTTAATTGTTATTGTAAGTCAACCAATTTCTTTTTCATATTATAAATAAATTAATATTCTAAATTTAATAAATTTAATTATGTATATTATATAAGATCATAATTTAATAAAGACACTATTTAATGTAATTATTAACTGTAAACAATATGTTGTTATTGTGTGTGTTTTTTAATTAAAATTATGAATGTATAAAGTATATATTAAATTTTATATGAACAATTATTGTAACATACTATCAAAATGAGTATCCAAATTAAATTTACTATCATCAATATTATCATTATCTAATAAATAAATTTTCTTAAACCAATTATTTTTATCTCTTGGATCACTATGATCTTTTAAAATTTCAATATAATTATAAATAACTAAAGGTCCAGCATTACAACCCACCAATGCAAATATCTTAATATAAGGGTCCTTAAATTGATTATTATTATTATTACCATTGTGGTGAGTAAAATTACTATTATCATCATCAATATCATTATTTGATGGTAAATTAGTATCTTCCTTATATTTAGTCCAATTAATATCTCTTTCAAATTGTAATTTATCCTCAATTGTTTTCAAATTCCAACCGACATGATTTGAATGACCTAAGTTTAAATTAATTGTATTAATAACAATATCGAATGTTACCATATTATCTATAATATTATTAAATTTTTCTAAATTTCTAATTAAATCATTTAATGATGATCTTAATTCATTAAATACATCAATTTCATTAATTTTATCATCGGTATCAAAATTTTGTAATTGTTTTAAATCTGTTAAATCAATGACATATTTCTCTAAAATTAAATTAAATTCTATATCTACAATCAAGAAATTAATTGTATAAATATTTAATAATTTACTTAATAAATCATTAATCAATTCATTTAAATAATTTTGTAAATCAGGATGTCTTGTTTGTGGACACCATTGTGGTAAATTAAACATTTGATAATTAGTGAAATTGAATGATTCTCTGGGGTAAACATTTCTATAATATAAGATACAATTAAAATAACAATATAAATAAATACTGATCCATTTGTTTAGTAATGCGTTTGTCATTTATTCATTTGTGTTGTTTATTGGATCATGTAGATGTATGGGGTGTGATGAGTTTATTTTGTATGGTTATTGGTTTGATCCAGGTCTAATTTGCAAATTTCAAATTTCAAATCAATTTTTTTTTTTTTTAAATTTAATTTATAGTAACAACGATTATGAAGCCATAAAGTAGTGTAGGAAAAGCAATGTTCTGCGCCACTATCCAACGAAATGGTAAAATTCATACCGTCGGACATGTATTTAGCTGCATCAATTATGCGAAATAAGAAATGAAACAAAGATTCAGAATCATTTGGAACCATGTGCATAAAATCACGCATTTGGCCACTATTGAAACTAAAGTAGCTCAAGATCTTGCAAAAGTTCAGGCTGAAAATCGCCATTTAATTAAGACGATTGATTCCATTAAGGCTCAACAACAAAAGACAATGGAAGAGACTACTTCCAAAGTTCAATTAGTTACGGATGAGGTTCAAGAATTTGCCGAAAAGAATTTTAAGCAGATTTCTGAACTACAAAATTTTAAGGACGCTGCTGTTCATGAGATTGAAACTTTAAAAGAGAATCGTTCTTCTGCTTCTTCTTCTGGGTCCACTTACCCAGATTCTAATGACGTACAATTTTATCAACAAATGAAAATGTATTTACCTGAAATCATTTTCGATGCTTCTAATAAAAAAGTCCAAAACTTTACTAAGAGTTTATCCACTACTCGGATGAATATTCTTGACTCTTTTATTATTTCAGATGTTCACGGAGCTGATAATCGTAAGCAACTTTTTCTCATTCAAAAAGAGTTGCGTAACAAGAACATTATGTTTGAGGAATGGGGTATCTTTTTGAGTGATTGTTTTCACCCAGATCAAAGCTCTTTTCCTTTGAATTCCTCTAAAAATCCTCGTTCCTGGAAAAGTATTATTTGCAGTCTTTTCCGTTATGTCGATTTTAAATTGGTGGCTTGTGACCAAATGCGTGATTTTATGCACATGGTTCCAAATGATTCTGAATCTTTGTTTCATTTCTTATTTCGCTTAATTGATGCCGCTAAATACATGCCCGACGGTATGAATTTTACCATTTTGTTTGCCAGATTTGAGGAAATTGTTATTAAATATTTCCCTGACATCAGAGTTTTACCCAAATGTGGGGACATTACTCTCTTATTATTATTACTATTATATTTCTAACTGAAATATAATATTAATCTAAAGAGATAATATCAAATAGTAATTTATTATTTACTCAAGTTTTCACACACGTGGTACGTTGGTTAAGATTTATTTGTCTTAAGATATTAAAATATTTAAAGATATATTCTTGATAAGTAGATATTTATATAGAAATATAGATATTTTAATAATTAATTTTTTTCTCTGTAAAGAAAGATATAGATATCATTCTTTCCTTGATTTTTTTTTTTGTATTTTGTAATTTGAAATTTTGAGGGAGTGTGGTGTAGAATTAGTTTAAATATTTCCAATAAATGAATAAATTAAACAATACAACAGCGAACAATTGTCTAAGGATTAGTTAGGAATTGTAAATAATATAATGAAAAAAATGAATAAGAATAAAAATGGATTAAATAGGACAAAATTAATATTAAAATTATTAAATTTTATTATTATTAAATTCTGTACCTATTTGCCTTAAATTAAAATTTAAAATTATAAATTTTCTAAAGAAGCGGCAATATCATCTAATTCTTGTTTAGCTTCAGCATATTGAGCAGCTAATTGTTCATTCTTTTCCTCCATGGCTTCCTTTTCTTCTTCAACAGCAGCTAATTTTCTTTCTAATTCTTCCACTTTTAAATCAGCAT
>JAJLYE010000207.1:0-12326 GCA_030571715.1 Grigorovia jiainica (nom. inval.) | reverse complement strand
AATTAGAACAAGATAATATAATGAAAAAAATGAATAAGAATAAAAATGGATTAAATAGGACAAAATTAATATTAAAATTATTATTAATTTTATTAATTTTATTAATTTTATTAAATTTTGTACCTATTTGCCTTAAATTAAAATTTAAAATTATAAATTTTCTAAAGAAGCGGCAATATCATCTAATTCTTGTTTAGCTTCAGCATATTGAGCAGCTAATTGTTCATTCTTTTCCTCCATAGCTTCCTTTTCTTCTTCAACAGCAGCTAATTTTCTTTCTAATTCTTCCACTTTTAAATCAGCATCAGTTAATTTATCCATAGTTTCCTTTAATTTTGAATCAGTTTCCTCTAAATCAATTTCTAATTGTTCATTTTTCTTGGTAAAATTATCATTATTTGATTTTAAAGTAGTAGAATCTTCAGCTAATTGTTTAATTTCAGTTAATTCATTTTCTAATTTTTCCACTTCATTATCTAAATTTTCATTCTTTACAGTTAATGATTTAATTTGATTTTCCTTTTCAATATTATCTTGTTCTAATTGTTTGAATTGATCCTTTAATTCTTCATATTTTTCTTGCCATGTTTCAGCTTCTAATTTAAATGAAGCGATCTTTTCCTTAATTTTTTCCATTGTTTGTTTTGTTGTTTGATTTTAGTTTATGTTGATTGAATTGAAATGAATTGAATTAAATTAAAACAAAATAAGTTAAATCGAATTGAATTGAATTAAATATAAAAGAATACAAAAAAAATATGAAACAAGGAAAGAAACGAGATTAATTTTAAAATTAAGTAAGAAAATGAAAAAATGTTGATAAAAAAATCAATAAATAAAATTAAATTAATTGAAATTGACAACAAACGATTTTTTTTTTTTCTTGTTTTTGTTTTCAATTTGTTTGAAAAGGGAAATTTTTTTTTTTTAAAAATTCTCGAGAAAAAACACGTGGTGGGGCACGTGACGTTGTGACACGTGGTGTTCGTGCGGGGTGACAGACCGGAACGGAACGGGTCGGGAAGGAAATTGCGGAACGGATGCCGTGTCGGAAAGGCGTTTCCTTTTTGGGACACTCCCGTAAATCAAAGAATAAAAAGAAAAGTTATATTAAATATACAAATTAGATATATACAAATTAGATATATACAAATTACAAATTACAATCATTACAAAGACAAATGTTTAAGACCACATAATTGTTGTGTTATTTCATCAATTGGTAAATCCTTAGCGTCATCCATATCAAGGAAATGTGCTACACGTGAAATTTGTAATTGAATAAATTCCATTGATTCAATATTTAATTTATTGGACCATTGACGTTTATGTTTAGAATATTCTGACCAAATCATATTAAAAATTGTATCCTTTGAAGTCATTGGTTTCATTGCATTTGTACAAAGACCCACAAAAATTTGAACAATGTATGGATCACGAATATTTGAATTAAAATAAATATTTATTTTTTCAATTAAATGTGGTTGTAAAGTATAACCTAATGATTGTACAATTTGCATAATGATGATGGATTTCTTTTGTTCATCGTTAAGATACCCATTGGGGAATTGACAATGATTAATTATTGTTTGTAAAAATTTATCCTTTTGTAAATCCATGACAATTTTCAATTCTTTATAAATTTCCGCTAAACTTACCATATGTTTACAAATTGGTAAAATAAAATCTGATGGTAATTTAATTGTTGATTGTGGATCTTTAATTAAATTAAACCAATTTTCTAATTTATTGGCAATAATATTTGAATTATGACAAATATCTAATAAAGTAGTTAAACACCAAATTTTATCACCAGACATCAAATCATATTTATTATCATCCCAATTAATTTTCATTGATAATTTTAAACAAATATTAATTATTTCATTTTGTAATGATTTATTAGAATTTAAATTACACCAATTAATTAATAATTCAATTAATTGTAATGATTCACGTAATGATCTCCAAATATTTAAATTATCTAAATCAATATTATTAGGTAATGAACCAATTGATTTCATTATCATTAAGAATCCATTAATATGAATTTTTTTTTGATATAATTTATTACCAATAATTAAATTAATATCATTTATAATTTTAAATAAATTAATATCATTTAATTTATTTAAATTTAAATTTTGAATAAAATTATTATAAAATGATTCATCTTCATAAGAAACTATAAAATAACCTTGACCATTAAAATTAATTAAATCAATTGGATAATCTAATGGTAATTTTAATGTACGATCAGTCATTAATACATTTTCTTTATCTAAATCATCCCAATCATCTAAATTATCCATTGTATTGGATTCATTTTTTTGTAATTTAATTAATAATGGGATATGATATGGAATATCTTCAAAATTATTTTGTTCAATTTGAATTAAATCCTCCATGGAATTTGACCAAGAGAAGAATCTATTTTGTTGTAAAATAATATTTTTATCATCTTTCACAACTTGTACAATGGGTAAACCAGGTAATCTTGACCAAGAACTGAAAAAATTAATAATATTATCAGATTTTAAATCCTTAGAGATAAATGACCAAATATCAATTGGTTTTATTGATTTCATATGGAAATTATTTGTATCTAATAATAAATTATTGAAACTTTTAGATAATAATTTATTACCAATAGTTAATTGTAATGATCTTAATAAGATGATACCCTTTTCATAACAAGCAATATCGAAAAGATCATTTGTTGTTTGACCATTTTGCATTGATTTAATTTTTTGTAAATCAATAATTGAATTATTATTAATAAATAATGAATCCAATTTAATATTTTTGTAAATAAAATTATTCCAATATTCATCATTATTCCAATAAGATTTCAATGATAAGGAATTTTCATCTTTATCAATTAAATAATCAGCTAACCAAGTAGCGAATGATTCATTAAACCAAAGATGTTCCCAAGAATCAAAAGTAATAAAATTACCAATCCAATGATGAATTAATAAATGTACTAACATTTTCACTAATTGTAATCTAAAATTATTATTATTTGCCAAGAGATCAGGTGTAGTTAATAATAAATTTTCTTGAATAGTTACCATTGTAAAATTTTCCATTACAAAATCATTTAATTTTGGTAATGCAATAATATCAAATTTATTTAATGGGAATTTAAAATTGAACCAATTTTCAATAATTGGTATATATTTTTGAATTGTGTTTAAAGCGTAAGTCATATCATTAATATTATGTGATTGATTTAATGACCAGATAGTAATTGGTAATTTGTTATTGTTTTCTGTGGTGGTGTTGGTGGTGTTGGTAGTAGTTGTAGTGGTAGTGGTTATATTTTTTAATGGACCAACAGTGAAACCGAATAAAGCGATTGGTAAAAGAATTGTATCATGGAAAGTTACCAATTTCCAATTTTTAATTTTTGTATCTGATACAATAGATTTAATATTAGAGCAACTAATTGTTTCATTTTCACAATTTGTTAATATTTTCAATTGGAAAATATTTTTCAAAGATGGTTCATCAATACAAGGTAACCAATTTCTTGCGAATGATGGTTGTAAATGAGTGGAAATGATACTTTTATTATTTTGAATTAATTTAAATAACCCCGTAGTGGATTCAATATTATAATTACCCATATAAGATAATTTTAAAAAATTAATTTTATTGGCATTAACGTTATCAATAATTGTTTTTTTCAAAACATTATCAATATTAATGGTTAAAAGATTATTTGAATGATTGAAATCAATTTTTTCATCATTTAAAGTGAAATTTTTTTTATTAATTATTAAATTATCATTACAATGAAGAATTAATTTATTTGAGTCAATATTTTGTAAATTTAAATATATGATTAAATCGGATTGGAAATCTACACTTTCCGTGTCTATCTTCAAATTGATATCATATTTGAATGGTACCAACAGGTTGGTGATGGATAACATTGCTATTCTTTATTGATTATAGTTTTTTGTAATGTTATGTATGCAGTTAATTTTTTGTGAAAATTGTAATTATTGAAAATTTCCATTTTCAGTCTTTTACTTTTTCTGGCGGCTGAAAAGGGAAACAAAAATGTTGTTTGCCAATTGCGATGAGATTTTCAATTTAAGGAATAAAAATTGAGATTGTGAATTAACAATTAATAAATAAATGAATTGATGAATTGAGGAAATGATGAATTCAATAAAAGAGTCAAGAGAACAGAATCAACAGAACAGAATCAACAGAACAGAATCAGGAGAACGGAGTCAATGCAAAACGCCGGGATGCCCGAACGGGAAAGGGGACGTCCTGTGACACACCCTTGAATGTACCCTTTAACGTACCCTTAAATAATTAATTTAAACGACTTAAATAATTAAATAAACGAATAAAATAAATAAATAAATAAATTAACCAAATTAAATTAATTAAATTGCAAATTTCCAAAATAAAAACAACAAGAACAACAAGAAAAACAATGTCTAGTACAGTATTATATGGTTTAATCATTGTAGGCACAACAGCACTCCTCTTAAACAACCCAAGAAACAAAAATAAATTAAACAATAAGATAAATGATAAAATAAACGATAATACAACAAGATTTGGTCAATTGACAAATACAGATCATGTTTATAATTATGAAAAAAATTGGTATCATTTAGTGAAAAATGGTATTAAATCTGATTTAAATTCATTATATAATGGATTAACTTTCCAACAAGATAATTTAATTAAAAGACAAAATTATAATAATTTAAATTTAACTGATATGAATCCAACTGATATTAGTATTAATGATATTAAAAATAAATCAAATGATGCTTTAAATGATTTTAAAGATCAAACTAAAAAAAAATTTAATAAATTTAGTAATAATTTAAATAAAGATAATGAAATTAAATTAGCTAAATTAACAAAGGATAATTTAGAAGGTTGGGGTGAAAATGCTGCTCAATTTGCTGAAGATGAATTTAATGAATTAAGAGATTAATTTGGGGTGGGTTATTTATTTTTTATATTAATTTATATATTCATCTACTTACATTCATCTATATATTCATTTATTCATTCATTCATCATTCATTATTCATTCATTCCTTCTTTCAACATACAGTATTCTAATCAGTTTTTCTTTCTTTTATAACCATTGTGTCTTCGTTTCATATATTAATATATTATTATTATATTACAAACCTAACAACTTCAAAACACGTTACCCTGAATCTCCTCCATTTTTTTTTATTTAACGTGGAAAATTTTTCTTTCTTTGCAATTAACAACAACACAACATTTAAACAAACAATGCCTTCAGGGTGTACTTACCACTGTAATTAATTATTATTATTAAGTATATTAGATAATATATTTAATTATAACAATAATTACATACCTATGTACCCTTCAACAATAATAATAAAAAAAATAATTCTAAAATTAATTTGGTTTTAATTTAAATGATGATCATAAACTGCGTTATCGTCTTGAAGATTTTAGTTTAATTACTTTATATCAAGGAAAATATTATAACAACTCACTGAAACAATTCTTTTTCGTTTTGTTTGGAATTAAATTAAATTGATTATTGTTTTATTTATTGTTTATTATTTATTGTTTATTATTTTTGGAACTTTAAGGTTTGGTAATTGTTTCTTTTTATTTCTCCTTATGACTTTATTGTATTAATATACTGTACATTATTGTTTGTATTTCACTTTTCTTTATTTCATATAGTATTCCATTTAAAACTAATTAATATCTAGGAATTATCATTACATAATTTAATATTATTTAAAACTAAATTTCTTGTTACATAACCATGCACAACATGGACAAAACCCTATCAATAAAATTTAACCAATTTTTCATGTATATTTATATGTATTTTTTTTCAACAAGATCCATAATAAATATTAAAACATTATTCTCTTACATTTTTACATTTTTAACAATATCAAATTAGATTATATGAAACAATTAAATAAAGAAATTGTATCAGGGTTTAGTGCAGGTTGTATCACTGCCTGTGTTATTCATCCACTAGATTTGATTAAATTAAGATTACAATTAAATGCAACTCATTTAAATAATTTAAACAATTTAAACAATTTTAATACAAATAAAATTTTATCATCATCATCAAAATCAAATATACTAAAATCAAATAACATTACCAAATATCTAAACATTTGTAAAAATATATTTAAAAAGAGTCTATATGCAAGCAACATAATAACAAACAACAATTTAAATTTCATAAAACTTTATCGTGGTTTCACTATTAATTTATTAGGTAATTCAATTGCATGGAGTTGTTATTTCACTATTTATAAATTTACTAAAATTAAATTTGATCAAAATAATTTAATTAAAAATAATTCAATTAAATATTTATTTAGTGGTGCACTAAGTGGTTTATTAACTTCTCTTTTGACAAATCCAATTTGGGTATTGAAAACAAGAATTATGTCAATTAATTATAATGATAATAGTAATTATAATAATATTACTAAATCAATGAAAACTATTTGGGAATCTGAAGGTTATCGTGCTATGTGGCTTGGTATTGTACCGGCAATGTTAGGTGTTTCACAAGGTGCTATTTATTTTATGGTTTATGATAATTTAAAATCATTTTTATTATCAAATAATAATATTGAAAATAATAATATTAACAATAATAATATTGACAATAATAATTTAAATTGGTCGAAACAAAAATTAAAATCAAGTGAAATTATTACAATAACTTCATTATCAAAAATGATTTCCACTAGTTTAATTTATCCAATTCAATTATTAAAATCAAATCAACAAAGTTTTAATGCATTGAAGGAAAATTATTCATTATTCAATTTAATTAAAATTATTCATAATAATAGTGGTATAAGAGGATTTTATCAAGGTTTATTGACAAATTTATTAAAGACAATACCATCAACTTGTATTACTTTCTTGGTCTATGAAAATGTTAATCATTATTTGTAACATTTTTTTTTTAACTTTATCTTTTGTCATAATTAAATAGAACTTCTTATTGTATATACACGTACCTACTTCTTTTATAGATAATAAGTAATTATATATTCCCAAATAGAAACATCATCTTTCAATTTCCTTCTCTTATAATTATTACCATTATTAATTTCAATTTGTCGTGGTATTATCATATAATTAAACCAATTTTCTGCATTCTCACATGACATTATTCTTAATTTTAGTAATATTTCATTCAATATTGAATAAACATTTCTCTTATCTTGAATTAAAGTATTATCAAAAATTGTCTCTAAACCATTCAATATTATATGTATCTTATTTATTTTATCTTTTCCTTCATTAAAATTATTAATTATTTTATTCAAATTTATTAATAAATCCTTTAACTCTAAACTCGTTATCACATTTATCTTAGTTATCTGCTCCTCAGTTAAATTTAGCTTTAGTAATTCATTTATAGGAAAACTGTTTACAGCATCAATATAATAAATTTGTAAATTTATATTGTCATCTAAATCTTCTTGAACAAATTCATTTATCTTGTTGCATATATATTTATTACTTGGTCTTTTCCATTGATTTATAATTGACATTATATTATCATTATTATGGTATTTAATTCTTTTGGTTTGGGTCTTTTTGTGTATGTTCAATTATTCGTTTTATGTTAATTCTTCTTTTTTTTGTTTTTTATTATTATACTGAAAGAAAAGCAAGATTTTGTAGGAAAAATTAAGAAATTGACTCAGTATTTACACTAAATTTAATTAATATGTTTATAAATATATACTGTGGAATATATGTATTACTTAAATTTATAATAAATTAATCATCAATAATATTATTTTTTCATTTTCCTATCTCAAACAATCATTTATAACTTTCAGGACTCTTTTGACCAGGTATAAAACTTTTCTTAGTCATTGTTAATTTCATCTCTTTCAAAATTGAAACATTAAATTTCTTATTATTATTACTTAATACACGACCTTTATACCAATGTGTTAAAAATTCACTAATAACATTCTCATTTATTCTCCAAATGGAACCTTTTGATCCAAGTGATATATTTTCAAATGCTTCATTTGCACTTAAATAATGTCTTATACTATTATGCCAACTATTATTATTTAAATTTTTATAATATGGATGTCTTTCACAGATATATTCATAAATTTCACGTAAAGTTAATGAACCACTAGATGAATCCAATATTGCCTTCGTTATTAATGTAATATATGATATATTGGGCCTTTTTTGCTTTTTAACATTTTTATTTAAATTGTTATCTCTTTCAACAGAATCAGTTATTTTTCTTTTCCTCATTTCTAATTGTTTCTCAATTTTGGAATTCATTATATCTACAATACTGATACTTCTAGTGCTATCAATGGGGTTGTCTAATGTTGAATTGGTATTGGTTTCCTCTATCATTGAAACATTCGTATTGGTGTCATGGTTAATTGGATCATTGGTAATGGCAACATCGGCAGTTGAATCAGTAGTAGTGACAGTGTTGACAACAGCATCATTAGAAATAAGGTTTTTATCATTAGAATCTTCAGTACTTCTATCATTGGAATCTTTTAAGGTAGAGTCTTTTACAGTAGAATCTTTAGAAACAAGATCATTAGAAATAGCATCATCAGCAATGTGATCATGAGCCACTGCATCATTAGTATTTACAACATTATTGATAGCAATGTTAGATTCTCTGATAACGCTGTCTTTTTCTTTAAGGTTGGTGGTATTATTATTAATATTATCATAAAGACTTGATTTAGTAGCAACTGAATGTACTCTTTCATTAAGATCTAATTTTCCATCAACCCTGGCAGTATTATTAACCTCGGGACTATTTGCATGAATATCAATATTTGTTTTTTCATTCACATTTACAGTGTTGGTACCGTTGTTAATTGTAGACGAATCTATTAGTGGACCGCTCTCAGTAAATCTATCATTATTAATTGGCGTATCATTATCTTCTTCAATGTCATTAGTTGCAGTAGTTGGAGGAGAAGGAATTGTGTTCTTGATTAAATGCTCTTCATTATCATTGGTTTGGATAGAGGCTAGAGTCGATTTGTCCTTCCCAGTGTCGTCATTTCTATTTGTATTGTTTGTAATTATGTCTGTGTTGTCTTGAGTTATTTCATTTGGTGTACTTATTGTTGGTTCTACATTAATAGAAAGGTTATTATCTAATATATTATTATTTTCATCTTTGGCATCAGCAGATTCTTTCAATGATATTAATTTTTCATTTATTATATTATCTAATATTAAACAGTTAGTATTGGTAATACTACCATTATTGTTATTAATAGTATCATTTTTTTTACTATTTTTAAAATAATAAAAATAATCAAATAATTTATCAACAATTAAATTATTTTGATTCAATGATTTAAAGAAATTTTCCCAATTGAAAATAAAAAAGAATTGAATTGAATTAGCAAATTCAAATAAATCACCATTATTCAAATCAATAATTTTATCCTTAGTATATTTAATATTATTAATTTTACAACCATTTCTACTTAAAATGTGACATTGCCAAATATTAAAATCAGAATTAAATTTAATAATTGCATGCTTTCTAGAGATACTTTTTATTGGACCTAAATCAATTTCAATATTATTTTTAAAATTAAAATTATCATCTAGTTTATCAGTATCACGACCAATAACAATTTCATTAATATTTTCACTATCATTATTATTTATAGAATCAAATTTAAAATCAATATAAACTTTATCATCATTGACAAAACTGGTAAATTTTCTATTGAAAAATGTCCAATTTCTGCCCACTAGACAACAATTTGAATTATTTTGTAATGGATAATTTTTTTTAATCAATTTATTTATATTAGATTCATTGTCAATTTGATCATTGATTTCAAAATTGATATAATTTTTATTCTTTAATTTTTCACTAGCGACAAATCTTTTCTTTGACGATACTAATATTTTGGTCAAATAAGGTAATAAATCTAAATAATTATCAATATCATAGTCATTTGACATTTCTGGTAATTAAAATTATACGATATTCTCTTCAACGGCGTCTATTTAAATCAGATATTAATGTAAATAAATCATCAATTTTGATTATTTTTTCATATTTAATTTATGAATTTTTAATTAGCGGGAAAAAAACAAAAAAAAAACAATAAATTTAAAACCCTAAAACTGATTTTCCAAACCCTAAACCCCAGCCCTAACTTAATCTCAAAAACAGCAGACAAACCCTAATACATCAAATTACCGCTTTGGGATAAAAAATGAGATGACTATTTTCCAAAAACAAACGAAAAATAAATTTATTTACTTTATTCAAATTTTGGCATTTAATACAATTTGTATTATAAGATATAAAGTTAACCAATAAGGTTTTGCGTCAACATTGAAACTATACAGAAAAAAGGTATATTGTAAATCTGCAGATCGTCTGTTTTCAATTAGTGTTCTATTGTGAGATCGAATTGAAATTTTAACAAAGTGATTAAAGTGCGGTTTTTTTTTTTCTGTATAATTATTAAATATAAATTCGAATTCGAATAAATTGCTCTAAAAAAGTGGTTAACTGATTGTATTTTACATTATTTTTCTAATTAACTTTTGATAAGATTTGAAAGTCTGTTATTCATTCACAATTTATAGAACTTATCTTCCTCCCTTAGCAAATATGGATAACAACAACAATAATTATAATAACGATACTACTACTACTAAAAGTATGAGTAGTAGTAATATCAATAATATCACCACTAATAGTTTAAATAATTCATTATCACAGCAAGCACATCATATAAAGAGAAGACGTGTGACAAGGGCCTGTGATGAATGTAGAAAGAAAAAGGTTAAATGTGATGGTCAACAACCATGTATTCATTGTACGGTTTATTCTTATGATTGTACTTATAATCAACCTACCAAAAGATTTCATAACTCAAATAGTGCAACTAATTTAAGTAATGTATCCGCCACTAATGTCACGGCTGTAGCGGATAATGCTAATAACAACAATCAAATGACTTTTGCTATAACTAATAATAGAAATAGTAATAATGTTGGGCAAAATCAAACTCAATATCAATATCAAAATTTGCCTAACGCCAATAAATTTAATAACGTTAATAATAATAAAAATTTTAGTGCATCTAACAGTAATACAACTAATAGTCCAAATTCAATTAACAAGATTAATAATAATAACAATTCCAACATTAATACAATAATCAATCAATTACAATCACAAAATAATAAATATAAAATGTTATTCAATGAACTATTACCAAATATGCCAGATATTAATAATATTGATATTGCAATGTTTATTCAAATTTTACATAATTTTAGAAATAATGATGATGATGAAACTGATTTTTTAACAGATTCTATAAAGGAATATTATTTACTTGATCAAACTGAATCCACTCAAAATAAAATGGAAAATGATGACACTGGAGTTAGTTTGATTTCTCCAATTGATAATAATAACAATTTATTAATGAAATCACTATCTAATGGTAATAATAATAGTAATAGTTCATTAGATATTCCTGGTTCTTGGGATAATTCAAATAGAGAATTACAAAATACACATAGTATTAATACGGATCATGAAATTAAAATTATTTTACCACCAAAATCAATTGCTTTAAAATTTGTTAGAAACACTTGGGAACATTGTTGTATTTTATTAAGATTTTATCATAGAAAATCATTTTTACAACAATTGGAAAAATTATATGATACTGATCCAAATAATTATACTAATGAACAAATGAAATTTTTACCCTTGGTTTATTCTGTAATGGCCGTAGGTGCATTATTTTCTAAATCAATTGAATCGAACTCTAGTAATTCTGCAGTTGGTACACCTTTTTCTATTTCTAGTAATAATAATGATAATAATATTAATGATAATAACGATAAAAATATAAATAATAATGATGATAAAAATAATACTAATGATAATCAAAAAAATGATAGTTTTTCACAAGATGAAGGTTATAAATATTTTATTGCCGCTAGAAAATTAATTGATATTACCAATACAAGAGATATCAATTCTATTCAAACTGTTTTAATGTTATTTATTTTCCTACAATGTTCTGCAAGATTATCGACTTGTTATTCCTATATTGGTTGTGCAATGAGAAGTGTATTAAGAGAAGGTTATCATAGAAAGGTACCAGAAAATTCTGGTCTTTCACCAATTGAAATTGAAATGAGGAAAAGATTATTTTATACTACTTATAAATTAGACATTTATGTAAATGCAATGTTGGGTTTACCACGTTCAATTTCAACAGATGATTTCGATCAAGAAC
>JAJLYE010000206.1:76836-99978 GCA_030571715.1 Grigorovia jiainica (nom. inval.) | reverse complement strand
TTCCTTAAATTGAAAGAGGCTAATTTATTCCCAATACCATTTAATAATTATACTTATTTTCAAACTAATGGTGCAATAGATAACGATTTTGCCAGTTCATTATCTGAATCATATTTTTCTACTATAACAGAGACAACCAGTGGAACTCATATTTTAATCTCATTTATATTTATAATATTATAATTTCTCTTCAATTAAGTAATTATTAATTAATAACTATTAAGTAAATATAGTTAGTATAAAGTATATTTACAGACATTGGGAAATATATAAATATTTAGTCATTTTTTAAAAATAATAAATTCATTTGATAATCAAGTAAAATTCATATAGACAGAGTTTAATAAAGTTGTATTTGAAAAAAAAAAAATTCTAGTCGATTCGGAAGTAGGTTTTCTATTCATCTTTTAATCTAGTTTTGGGAGGAAGGGATACCTCCCTCGTTGAAAATTGGACGTAGAAATACATTATTAAAGAAAAGTAGCTAGGGATTCCTTACGTTCGATAGACAATATAAAATATTGTATAATCGGGAATAGGAAACAAATCCCTGTCAACTTTAAATATATTACAATATAAGAAAAACAATTAACTTTCAAAATTCTGAAAAATTTGATAATTTTTCAATTAAACTTTGTTTAAAAAACAATAATGACTCAGAAATCAATGTAGTGGAAAAACAACAAGAGATAAATTCAAATTTAAAAAAAAGTTAAAAACTAAAATTTGAAAAGATTTTCTATGGAAACTCCTAGAGAAAAAATATTAAGGTAAGTAACAAATATTGGAACTTCATAATTAATTTTAACTCTTGAATGGTGAAACTATCAAGAAAGTCATTTTCGTTATGTGAACAAAATTAATTTAAGAAATTGTATGTATTAGTATAAAAAATTTGTTAAGTATTATTTATATCTTTCAGTAAGTAAATATTACATAACAACATAAGATTTTAAATACGCTAATCATAATAAACAAAAAAATCTTTGTAGTGTAAAAATCTGTAGGCGACTTCCAAATTTTTAAATCTTAAATCATGAAATTTGGATTTTTCTATTTGCTACGGCACAAAAATAAACTTTTTGAGAAAAATATATCCTAGTAAAATAACCGTAGCAAAAGATTCAAAACGATTTATTTGGGATACCTCCTTTAACTTTCTACCTTTATTCTTGTAAAGATGCTGTTTCAGTTGCTGTAGTAAAGATATACAAGTTTAAACTGACAAATATATGACTTGAATAGTTGAAATATGTCAACATTCTATGTATCGACTGAACTTATCTGTTAAAAAATTAATTTTAAGAGAAAAGAAAAAAAATTTTCAAGAGAGTAAAGTTTTTGAAAGACATTCATTCTAAAGACACATATTCATTATGCAGGATGACAGAATTCGTGTTCTATATAACTAAGTAGTAACTTGAACTTAATTTTTATTTGAAAAATTTTCTGATATTTTGGAATTGAAATAGTTATTACCTGAACAACAGCACTTCTTTTATTCAACATTAGTTGAAAAAGTAAACAATTTTTAAAAAAACCAGATTAATTCAGAGAAAACTTTGAAAATTATCGATTTAACTTAAATAATCTTTTTCCAAAAAGGGTAAAACAAAATTAGATTACATAATTGAGAAATAATTTTTCTACAACCTTTCCTTACGGCTTCATTACAGTTTATTCCTTGTAAGAAAACGGTTTCAAAAGGCACAAAAACTCTCCTTAACCACCAGTTGAGGCATTAATAGTGTGTTGTTAAAGATATCGGTTATATTGAAAAATTAATTTTCAAAAGCATCTTCAAATAATTGTAAAAATGTTTATAGACTATTAACTAAATTAATTATCAAAGAGTATAATAGCTTTTCAGCAAAACAATAAGATTACTGTTGTGTATTTTATCTCTTTTGTTTTCATTAACATTCTGTTTTTAAAGTTTTAACTTTAAAATTTAGTACAATTTTCGGTTGTAAATTTCAATTACCTAAACAAGAACAATAAAAAAAACGGGGAATTTTTTTTTTTTTTTTGAATTTTTGAATTTTTTATTTTTCTTCGATAATTAAGTGATTTGTCTATTCATATTGTAATGATTATTATTACATATTGTATTATTATTGTATAGACACTATTGTATTAAAATAATTACTTACAACATGAAACTCATTTAATATTGTAATATATATTTTTTTGAATTTATTCTCAATTGTAAAAGTTCCATGTTAAATCAAAAAATTTCCGATTGAAATGATAATTAAAATTGGGGTATTCTTTGATAATAAATTTTAAGTAAAAGAAATACTTGAAGTTAAAAAGTAAGAAATCAAATAATGTTTCAAGAGCAAATGTTTTCCATTATTGTAATTATGACGCAAATATTCAAGAAATGTTTAAATAAACTTGTACCTACCAATGATAAATTGCATAAGAGAAATGAAAATTAATTCAAGTGGGGATTTCAAGTGGGGATTGCAAGGGTGACATAATGAAATGAGTTCCGTATAAAGTAAAGGATTATAATTTAAATGTTGTAAGCAAAAAAAGGGTTTCCCAATTGAACAAACTCCCCACTTTTAATTTTTAAACCAGAATAATCGTGTACTCCTAAAGTATACCCTAATTTTGAAGATAACTACGGGAAAATAGCAAAAAATAAATTCTTAATTAAATTCATCTAATTTATACTACTAATATATTGGAGAGAAATCATATAATTGAATAAACGTAATTTTATAAAAAACTTTAATATTAAAGATTTTCAATTTTGTAAGATTGACATCACTATTAACAAAATCGAGGAAATTCAGGAGCGTTAACTGAATTGAAAAAAGAAATGAAGTGGAGAAAAGGGATAGAGAAATTATTTTTGAACCTATTAGATTTAAATTAATATACTCAATTTTCTTAGTAATTTTAATTAAATTTCAATAATTAAATTAAATTACCCAAATGAAAAAAAACCCGTTGCCTCTTACGTAATTGTTCGTTTTTCTATAGAATGAATTCCAATTATTAAATAATACTGGAATAGTTCTTGGAATAATAGAATCCCTGGAGGAAATGAAAAAAATCAGGTTAATGTTCTATTTTTTTTTCATTCCAAACAAAAACTTTTCAACGGTTTTCGGAAATCCCGGAGAAACACCCGTACAACAGATTGTTCCAAAATAATTCATTTCGAGATCAATTCAGAATTCTAAGAATTCGTAATTGACATTTTTGCCCTACGCGTTTTCTTAGAAGACCGTTTTATTGATTTTTGTTTTTTCGAGGAAAATTATTTGCAACACACTAATTTCCCGTACAATCTCATTTTTCTTAGGAAATATATAAGGATTTTGGGGGTACCCCCAAACATTGGTATTTGTACGCACGTTTCTCTGAAACTCCTCTTTCATTTTGGTAGAAACTGCCATCGGGTAAAAATTAAACTTTTAATTGTCTCTACAATTACTTAAATGTTATTGAAGTTAAGAACAATTCAGTAAATCTTATTCTATTGTTTTCAGATCTCCTCTCTTTTATTTGCTATGTTTGCAATTTATAATCTAAGTAATTCATATATATACTTCACACTTATATCCATTTCATATCTTTCAATTATTATCCTTTATAATAGAAAAAAAGTATCAAAATAATAGTATCTCATTATTAATTATATTTTTTAATTCTTTTATTTAAAATAATTAATTGTGATTTAAAAAGTTCAAAAAATTCCCATAAATCTACAAAATTTAACAGTTTAATTGTTGCTTAGCAAACACAATAAGTTTCAAATCTCTTTCAAAAAACCTTTCAAAATGTTCAATCAAACAATTTCATATGATGACGGTACAAATAATACAAGATTTTCTAATAATTTAATTCAAGCTCCAGTACAAACAAATGTACCAGTTTTAATTAATAATAACACTTATGCTAATAATCAATTTTCAAAATTTCAAAATAATAATGGTATGATTCAAAATACTTTATTAACAAATCAAAATTTTAATAATAATAATAATAATAATAATAATCAACCTGGTTCTCTCATATTACTCAAACAAGGTAACAGTAGTTTTGGTAATTCAAACTTTAATTTCAATCAAAGTTTACAAAATGTAAACACAATGCCACTTCCAAATCAAATTATTGCACCAATTTCAAATCAACCTATGGTTAATCAATTACCTCATCTTAATAATATTCCAAATTTAACTTCAACTAATAATAGTATTTCTAATAGTACTTTCTCTAGTGTTTCAACTCCAACTTCAAGTGTATTCCAAAATCAACAACAGATTATGCAACAAAATCTAACAAATAATAATACTTCATTAAGTACAGATGTTTATTCAAATCATAATTCTGCCAATTCAAATACAGTGGCAACTGCTGCTGCTGTGGCTATGAAAAATAATTCAAATTATTTATTTAATAGTAATTATTTATACAGTTCAAATATTCCAATTGATCCATCAATTGGTTCTGCACAAATTAATTCACATATCTCTAGACCATCCACTCCATGTCAATTGGAAAATTCAAATAAATTACCAAAATTATTTGTTCCAAAGGAAAATTTAATTAAATCAGTTGGTAACTTAAAGGATAATCAACAAATTAGTAATGGTCAAATCTTAGTGGATTTTGATGAAAATGCTCGTAGAACTCAATTGATTAATAATACTTTTATTAAACATGGTGCTATAAATAATATTACTAATAACAATTTACAACAACAACAACAACAACAATCTTTAAATAATGTTAACGAAAAAGGTGATGATGAAGAAAATGGTAGAAGACATTCATTTTCAATTTCCATTTTGAAAAATGATGATCAACAAATGAAATCATCTAATAAATCTATTTCTAATATTGTTCAATCTAATAATGAAAACTCTAATCAACGTCAAAGACGCAGATACTCAATTAGAAAGAGTAGTAACGATTCTAATGCATCTACTCATTCTGATGAAGCTTATAATGAAATGGGTCAATTAATTGGTAAATCAGGTAAAGTATTAAGAAATACTAAGAGAGCTGCTCAAAATCGTAGTGCTCAAAAGGCTTTTAGAATTCGTCGTGAACATTACATTAAAGATTTAGAAGAAAAGGCTGTTCAATTTGATAAGATCCTTGAGGAAAATAAAAGATTAACTCTTCTTGTTAAAGAGTTACAAGACTCTCTTAGTGAAAGAGAAAGTTCCAATTCTAGTGAAAGTTCAACTAGTACTACTGGTACCATTACGGGTAAAATAAATATTACACATATTTCCAATGAACTTGATATTCCCTTCAAACCTGAAGTTAATTCTGAAAATTTAGTTATTAAAGAAGAAATAACTAAATAGATTTAACTGGTTTCATTTTCTTTAATTTAAGAAAATTGTGTTATCTCAATAAATTTTATAGAAACAATAGTTTAGAAATATTTTTATATACAAAGAGCTATTTAATAATACATTCTTATTCAAAATTCAAATAATTATTTTTTTCGTAGTTTTATTTGTGCATTAATTTCTTTATTGTATCCCTTAAATCAAAGTTAATTAAAGTTAAAACTAAACTTCGAAGAAATTTGCTTAAAAATCGCTCGAATTATAACATTCTTAATTTTTTTCGGTCTGAAAAACATTATAAATTTGTTGTAAATTTTGAAAAACAATACAAACGTTACTTAATTTTATTTTTTCTAAATTTATTTAATCAACATTCTCAATAAAAAGATGTTGTAATATGTCGTAATTTTTTATTTCGGATCTTGAATCTTTATTGTTTAATTAATTCCCCTATTATTGTCGGGGTTTACAAATAATCACGGAATTTTAAAGACAAGATTTAACAAATTTAGAAAAATTTAGCAAATAATTCTTGAAATTTTTATTGGCAATTTTTTTTTTGTACATATGTTTACTAATTATATAAATAATGAATGACGTTTCTAATTATAACCAGTCTTAATAATACCAGCAGCAATTAAAACTTGAATCTTCTTGAAAATTTCTGGATTCTTCATATGTTCTTGTAAAGCAGCTGGATCATTTTGTGCTTGTTGTAAAATACTTTGTAAAACTGGATCTTGTAAAATAGCAGCAACTTCAGGATCCTTTAATGCTCTTTGATAAGTTTGTTCTGGAGTTTCATTACTGCTTGCAGGTTCGAATCTTTGGTTAACTGCCTTCATGTATAATTGATTAATTTCTTTACTACTAGCACCATTATTAATTTCACTGTCCTTAGTTCTGACAGTATCTAAAGTTTCAATAGCGGCAGAAAATTCCTTAATAGCAATTTGAGCAGTAGCCTTTCTAATATAAGCTCTAATAAAGTTTGGATCCTTTTCAATAGCTTTATCACAATCAGCAATAGCATCAGAGAAAGACATCAATTTAGCTAAAGCTGCAGCTCTATTAGAATAACCTCTAGCATCCTCTGGAGCTCTCTTAATCATCTCAGAGTAAGCTTTAACAGCATTTGGCCAATCACCCTTAGTGAAATATTCTTTACCTTCTAAACGAGCTTCTTCAGCCTTTTCCGGACTTAGATAAGCTTCAGCTTCTTGTTTCTTTAATAATTTTTCAGTATTTCTTAATTTAGTTAAAATTTCTGGTGTTCTATGTTCAGTTAATGATTTTTGATAATATTCAATAGCTTTCTTCATATCATTTAATTTAACATAAGAATTACCAATACGAGCAAAAGATTTAGCAATAACTTTGTAATCAGCTCTTAATTCTCTACCTTTATCAACAGCATCTAAAAGAGTTTGAATAGCAGTATCATAATCACCTTTTTCAAATTCAGCAGCAGATCTATTATTTAAATATGTAACATCATTGTGTAATTCCCAAGCTTTATTATATAACGCAATAGCTTCATCAAATTTACGAGCTTTGTAAGCTTTGTTACCTTCAGCCTTAGCTTCATCAGCAGCGGCCTTATTGTCAGCTTCTTCATCAATATCCATTGGTTCTGGTTCTACTTGTTCTTCTTCCTTTGGAACTTCTTGCTTTGGAGCTTCTTGCTTTGGAGCTTCTTGCTTTGGAGCTTCTTGCTTTGGAGCTTCTTTCTTTTCTTGAGCTTCTTGTTCTCTCTTAACTTGTTCAGTGGCTTCCTTTGGCATTGAATTAGAAGCGGATAAATCTGGCATATTTAAATCGATACCCATTAAAGTAGCCATAATAGTCATTAATCTTTGATCAGTAAATAAATCTTGAGCCAAAGCATTTGGATCATCCTTTAAAGTTAAAATTTTAGAGACTAATTGTGGATCTTTCATTAATTCAGCGGTCTTTGGATTTGATTTTAATTTTTCAATTAAATTTGGATCATTAAAGATTTGACCAAGACCTAAATCTGGCTTAGCTTGTCTAGAAGCTTGAACACGTTTAACTTGATCTAAACCATCTTGAGCAATCTTATTAGCGGCATCTAAATCTAATGCCTTCTTATAACTTGATTCAGCATCATCTAAATCACCTAAACCTAAATGGGCAGCACCCTTTCTGTTATAACCTTTAGCCCAAGTAGAATTAATCTTAATACATTCATCGGCGTCAGTTAAAGCTTCCTTAAATTTCTTTTGAGATGCATAACAAGCAGATCTGTTTGAGTATAAGACATGATTTGGGGTTGGTGACACTTCGATAGCCTTAGTGAATAATTCAATGGCTTCATCGTAGTTTTTAGCTGAAAAGGCAGCGTTACCTTGTTGTTTGTATTCGTCAGCAGTTAAAGACATGTTATCCTATATATGGTTGTATAAGTAAATATATCAATTGAACTATTTACAATGTTACAATTAACATTAATTAAATACGACTCCATTAAAATAATATTTTCATTTTTTAATGTTTGCACTAAAATTAATTCTAGAAGATTCCAGGAAAAACCCAGACACCAGATCCAGAGTTGCGTAAGCAGATTACGTTATGCGCGACTATGGAAACCTATTATGGTTAGTTATACCATATAAATTGATTTATTGTTTGGAGTTGTTCATTCCGTTGATATATCTAGAGACAACCCTTCTGTAATAGAACAAATAACATCAGCCCTATGACAACTTAAAATGGTACGATGTACATGTGACTCGGTTGTAATTCAATGGGATCATCAATGGATTGATTTGTTTTAAATGAATCATCCGATGTGGCTACTAATAGTCCAATGTTGGTTATATATCTTATCTTGACTACACTATTTGTGTCAATCTTGTTAATCTGTCTAATTTTTTTCCTTTGATTTAAATTCCAACAAGATATACAACCATCAGAACCACCAGTAAAAAGTATATCTTCATTGTCTTTAAAATCCAAGGCGTTTACTGGGAACACAAATTGTGCATCAGTTAAATTTAACCTATGACAACGGAAGGCAAACGTCTTATTATTGGAATCAAAATATTCTACTGCAACTCTGCCATCAATGGAACAAATTGTAAAACCCATATTGTTAGGCAATAATTTAATATCTCTAATTTGATAATTTAAACCTGAATCCATAATTGTATCATTACAGTTGGGATTATTCAATGATTCATGGTTCATAAAATTTAATGGTAGGGCAAATTTATAAATCTTTTTATTTGTGGTGGCTATTACAAGGTTATAGTCATCGCAATCCATTGTTAGAATTTTAACTTTACTCAATTGCTTTATAGCATTCACTTCATCTATATTGGTATCAACTATTTGTAATGAACCATCCCAGGAACCACAAACAATTTTATTATTGTTATCATAACTAAATATTTTAATTACACCTAATGTGGCGTTACTTGATATCGTAGAAAACTGTTCTGTAACTAGATCAAACTTAATTACGTCACCTTGTACATTACCTAAATATAAATAAATGTCATCCTCATGAACAGTATTTGATTTAATAACAGGACAACAGCACAGAATAGCAAAATCTTGATAATATTTATTGACCACTTGAAGCGAAATTTCATTATTTTCGTCTTTATTCAATTTATAAATTGTTATAGAACCATCCCAAGCGGTCACCACTATTAACGACTTTTGTTCAATATATTTAACATCACTTATATAATCGGTAGAGACATTTGGTAACTGTATTGTGTCCATCTATGTTAACGTAATTTTTACAATATATTGTATTCTTTGATGTAGACAGTTTCGCTAATATTTTTTTATAGTATGGCAAAAAAAATAATTTCTAAAAATTAAGAAGGTTTGTTATAAATGCTCATACATAAATGTTCATATATAAATGCAGCGTTCAACTAGAACGGTTCAAGATTGTTTTATTTTTTAAATATATTTGCTATGCTTAAGTTTTCAACTTTTTAGTTGGAAGTTCAGTTTTTTCTAATTTAGGTGCTATTAACTGTCTCTTAACACATTTTAAATTTGTGCCATCATGGGAATTTAATTCCTTCTTTATCTTATCTTCATCATTCGCAAGCTCTTCTTCTCTTGTTGGAGTTGTAGGTGGCGTATGTAACGAGTTTTTATTATTAAGTTGAGTCAATTTAGATTTTTTGCGTAACTCACTAGCCTCTCTTTTCAACATTTTAGCCCTATCAATTTGCTTTTGTGTCTTAAATAGATCAGGGATTTCATCTTCTAAGAAATCAACCCAATCATCACAATCTTCATTTATTTGGTAATCAATAATACCGGCCCAACTCGAATCACCAACATTTGTCTTATTAATTAAAACGACAATACCACCTCTTTCATGAACTTCTTTACTAATATCTTTCACTAATCTTTTAACACCATGGACCTTCAAACTAGTACCCATAATAATGAAAAAATCTGGTTTACCCCTACGAATGTCCATGTTTAAACCATAGCTAATAATATCACCAGATGGATGATTTTCACCATATAATACAATATTTGGTCTTAATATACCAGTATTATCTATAAATCTTTTACCTTGTAATGACCTTAAATTATTTTTGGCTAAACAATTTGGACAACTTGGCAACTCACCACGTTTAAATGATCTCCCCCATGAACGTGACCATTCAAAAGTTTGAAAACACTTGGTACATGCCAACGAATTTAAATTACCATGCAATTGTACAACATCATAATTTTTCCATTGATTATTTAAATTAGTAGTGGATGTGGTCTTCTTAGGTGAACTAGTGACGGAATTAGACCTACTCAAAGTACTATTACTTCTAATATTATGTATCATATTTAAATTATTTTCTAATTGTTGAGCTTCAAATTGACATTTACTTGATGTTTCTAAACCTAGTAATTCCTCTAACCCATCGATGTTTTGTGTATAACAACGTAACATTTTATTTCTATTCTTTAAATGTGCAATAAATCTATGTGTTCTTGTTGGTTTAGCATGTTGAATATCGGAATAGAGTCTTTCCATAAACGTTGCCCAACATGAAATTTTGGTTTCATCTCTAAAAAGTGACATATCAAACATGTCTTGACCGGATGAAATGTTAACATCTGGATATTCCTTTTTAACAAGATTATATAACCCACCAGCAGATCTGAAATCAGGTATACCAGCATTACATGAAATACCAGCACCAGTTAATAAAACAATTTTTTTGGATTTATTTAATAATTTATTTATATTTTGTAAAATAATATTATCACCATCTAATTCATTAATATGCATTATTGTTTCCATTTGTAAATCATTGGTCCTTATTCTAGAGTTTTTAATAATCATTGTTTGACTCCTGAAAGCTGTAATATGTTGTGGAATCTTGTTATCGGTTTGTTCATTCTTAATGTTATTGTTATTGTTACCTAGAGAAGAATTCGAATTATTATTATTTTTACGAATTTGGTTGAAAGATAATTCATTTTCATCAAATGATTGTGACCTATCACTCACATTCAACATTAAACGATCCATATGCTTCAAAAAAGGTTTTCTTTCCATGTTGTGTTTATCCCTTTCTTAAAAATAAAATTGTTTTGCAAACAAAGAATTTTTATATTTAAAAACAAACTTTTTATTATATTGAAGAAACAAGAAGAGTTTACCGTAAAAGGAAATTTATTTTTATTTTTCCCGATTGGGTAATAGAAATTTAGAGGACTCGTCTTTCGACAGGATAATCTCTATGGGACTGCAACAATCAAAATTCTTTATTGTGTATCTTTGAATGAAAGTGAATAATTCTACAATCCACTTTTTTTTATCACTTTCTTTCAAAAATTCATTTCTAAGGTAAAAATTTCCTTTTTTTTATAACGTTTTCGAGTTTGTCATTAGTTTGTTTAAATTTAAAATACATAATAATAATAAAAATAATAATATATACTATAATATCAATTATAGAGAACAATTAATTGCTGTTTGTAATCATTAATGAAATATGAGTGTAAAAGAATAAAAAGTGATTGAAAAAAATTCATTATAATAACTTAGTGTTCCGTTCCTTTGAACAAAAACGAAAACCATAAACCAAATTAAAAAGTTAATTAAAAAAAGATAAGAAAAAGAAAAGAACTGGAAACATTTAAAGTCAAATTAAGCAGCTTGACTATTAACAGCTAATTCCATAATCAATCTTGTAGTTAAATGTAAGAATGGGTATGCTGAAAAAGTACTCATTTCATCTTCAGATATACTTGAATTTCTTGTTACTTCACCATAACTACTTTCCCAACCATCAAATTTAAAATCCACTAAATAATTATTTGTTTCAATTTGAAATAATTGAATAACCATTTTCATTAAATCTGGAATTTTTTCATTATTTGTTCTATTTTCCATAACATCATATTTCCATCTAACTCTAATGGTCCACAAATCTTCCTCTGATGGTTTTGCCCATTCAGCACCAAGATTTTTCAATGCAATATAAATTTCCCCCATAACATCTAATGGATAAGAATGAGATCGTATACCAAAATGCCATCTTGTTTTAGATTTTTTATTAACTAATGGTGAAATTTTTGAAGCAGCGGGGAAACCTTGTGCTAACATATTTGCTCTATGAATTTGTGGTAATGAAGTTGGTAAAATAGAAATAGTTGAATCTTCTTCTTTAGATTGATCCATAAAAGGTGCTTGATGATATGTTCTATGTTTAGTAATTGAACTCTCTACACGACCTCTTGGTTGATAATCACCATTATTACTATCACTTCTTCTATTATTATTTTGTTGATATGATGGTGGCGCTTGTGCTAAGAAAGTATCTAATTGATCGACGTTATTAACATTATTACTTGTATTACCATTACTATTATCATTATTCAAATTTTTCAATAATGATCTATTTTCCTTCATTAACATATAAGCGTCTCTAATTTCATTTAAATTTGAAGTATCTTCATTTGATTCTAATGATTCATAAATTTCTTCTCTATCATAACCCATTGTATTAGCTAAGGCTGTGACTAAATCATCATCAATTTGTTCAGATAAATCTTCAGTTTTAGAATCATTATTATCATTAGAGCCACCATTTTTTAAATATTCTGGAATTAAATAATCTTCTAAATCAATTTTAAACCATTCATCTTGATAAATTTCACTAATACTAATTCTATTTAATGGATTAACAATAAGCATTTTTTTAATTAAATTTGCGGCACCATCAGATAAAAATTTAGGTAAAATATAAACACCATTACTAATATTTTTGAAAAGTACTGGAATACTTTCATCATCGAATGGTAAACGACGACAAAGCATAACATAAAGGATAACACCACAAGACCAAACATCGACTTCTGGACCAGCATATAATTTACCACTAATAACTTCTGGTGCTGCATAATTTGGTGAACCACAAGATGTCTTTAAGAAATTACCATCTGTCATAATATTTGATAACCCAAAATCTGCAATTTTAACATTTAATTCTTCATCTAATAATAAATTTTCTGGTTTTAAATCTCTATGAACAATTTTATGTCTATGACAATATTCAACAGCACTAATAATTTGTTGGAAAAATCTTCTTGCCTCTTGTTCACTCATTTTATCTCTTTGAATAATATAATCGAATAATTCATTTGAAGCAAATTCGATAACGATAATAATTTCATCTTTTGATTTAATAACATCATATAATTTAATAATATGTGGATGTCTTAATAATCTTAAATAAGAAATTTCTCTTTCAATTCTACCTTGCATATCACTTTTTGCTAATACTTTCTTATTAATAATCTTTAAAGCAACTTTTTGACCTGTAGTAATATGATAAGCTAATTTAACTTTACCAAATGAACCTTCACCTAAAGTTTTCACAATTTGATAATTACCAATTTTTGAACCATCAGATAATCTTGATCTTTGATTACTTGAATTACCATTTGAATTACTATTGCCACTATGACGATGATGATGATGGTGATGATGATGATGTCTTCTCGACGAATTCGACGCAGTATCACTCATTCCTTCTTAGTGTTTATGTTTATGTTTATGTTTATGTTTATGTTATTTATCTCTAATTCCTTATTTTTTTTTTTTATTTTCAACAATAAAAATTATTTAAATAAAGTAAATTTGTTTATTTATTAATTTTCTATGATTAAAAATTCTAGCAAAGTAAAACCAATCACCAAATTTTTATTAAATTTTGAGAAAAAATGACTCTAATTGATTTAAAAAAGTAAACTCCACTACAAAGTGAAAAAATTGAAATATTAAACGTTAAATATTAAATATCAAATAGTGAAATTTAATTAAATGAATAATTAACCATATTAAAAATGCAAAGTTGTCAATTTTTTTTTTCAACGTCAATAAAAAGGGACTGTCATTAGTCACGGGCTCACGTGTTTATTTCATTTTTTTTTTTCTGTGAAATTTTAAAAATTTCATTTTTTGTTCCGCGGGATCATATTAGGGGATACATTAAAATTTTAAATTCAATTAATTTACAGGGTATATTTATTACAATTTTGACCACTGGTTTCAATTAAAAGTGGCAATCATTTTGTTGTCACGGCAACATTTTTTTTGAAGGGCACAACAAATGTCTATTAAAATGTCCATTTACCCTTTCCGTGCATCTTCGTTTAATTAAAAATTCCTCCGATTATTTTTTTTGGTGATTATTTAAGGGTACAAAGTGTCTCCTGCTCAACAAAACATTTGAGCCACAATAATTAAATTTTTTTTAGTTAAAGGATCCTTTTATTAATCTCAGATTTAATCAAAATCATTTTTAGATTGGAAGAAATACAATCATTAGATATTTGAATATTGATTAGGTAAATCAATTATACACTCTCTTATATTTTATCTTTATTACTAAGTTTGTTCTTAGTCAATTAATATAACACAAATAATTGGTCAATTAAATTTAATAATGGGTAAAAAATGGAATAATGATGAAGAATTAAGAAATACTTACAGAAACGTTAAGATTCTTATAGAAGAGGAAAAATTAATAAAGACACAAAGATCCGTATCATTCGATACAGTGCCACAAATTGTTGGTCAATCAAGTGCACAAGATATTAACATAGGTTTCCATTTACCATTAGTCTTGCAATTAAAGGAATTAGATTCAAGATATAAAAATGCTGATAAAATTTTCTATAAGGGTAAAAATGGTAAATATCTAAGAAGAGATTATCCAAGTAGACCCACTATATTAGTGGATTCATTAGTTATCACCAGGGAATTAGGTAATTGGGATTTACATTGGCATCAAAAATTAAATAATATTCAAAATTTATTTCTTATGGGTAAATTAAATAATAATAATGAAAATAACGATAATGAAAATAATGATAATGAAACTAATGAATCGACAAATAATAAATCTAATGAAACTATTAAACCTTGGAATAATCCAAATTTTAAATTTCCTGATATCTTATTCCCCTATGAAAAGGAGAAAAGATTCTATTATAATGAAGATTATGAACCATATAGTAAAGAAGAAAGAAGAAAATTAACAATTGTTAATAGAAAAATTAAATCAATTAATGAACCTAGAGTCATTTTATGTCATATTACTGGGAGAAGACACACTTGGGTGACTTTAGATTGGCTTTTAAATTCAAATTTTTTACAAGATTGTGATCATTTAGTTTTAATGACAAATTTACCTGCCTTCCGTTATTGTGAAAATTTAAAGAAAAATTATTCACAAAATAATCAAAATAGTCATATCATAACTTCCTCATCCATCTCTACAAATTCTTCTTCTTCTCATAATAAAAAATATAACAATAACATTGATAATTCTAATGATCCATATAGACAACAATGGGGGCATCACCAAATGTACCCTAAAGAATTAATAAATGAAGTCTGTACAGATATTATTGATTACGTTAACGTATTATATAACATTAACCCATTGAATAAAAATAAAACTCTTAAAGTTACCATAGATATGACAATAGGTAAAACTAAACAAGCATTTATTGACGCAATCAATATTTATCAACCAAATTTGGTCTTTGTAAGTACTTTAAAATGGGAAAGATTCGATAATTTAATTAATAGAAAATCAAGATTATTGAAAGATATATTATCTTATCATTTTAATATGCCAATTATAGTTTTACCAGTGAAGAGAATGTGGAAATTTGAATTATCCTTACAAGAAAAAGTTTATAAATTGGAAAATGAACATAATGTACAATCAAATGTGGCGAATTTAACTAAAGAAGAACATAATATAACTCAGTTAGAAGCACTAAAGCAACGTGACTCTACCAACGTTTCCTTAGATTCATTAAATACTGGCGTTAATCCATTCCCTCAAAAGAAAAAAAATATCAGATTAGTGAAAAGTTATTTAGATAATTTAGCATACCTTGCACAAGAGACTCAAAAAAACGATGATCAGGAAACAATTGATAATAAAAAAAATAACAATAATGATCAAACTGATAAGGATATGGAAATATTGGAGAGATGTAATAACAATTTTGAAAAATTACCGGTAATTACTCAGATTTATTTAACGGCTAAAAGATATAGAATCATAACCAGAGGTCAATTGGCTAACTTAGATGTGGAGTCACAAGATGGAAATAATAAAAAGGATGAACTTATTAAACAAAAAATTGATATTCTTATTAAAAATTCACTTTTAGCTTCATTGGAAATTGATAAAATTTCTGAAAATGAACAAAAAATTAGGAAAGAATTGAATCCAAAGGTCAAAACTTTAGAAAACCATTCTTCTTCAATTAAAACCGCTAAGATACGTAAAAATGATATAAAAATGGATGATGATAATGAAATTGCTGTTATTTCCGAGAGTAGTTCTAATTCAGATTTTACATCAAGTGAAAACAGTTATGAAAGTAACGAATTTGAAAATGAAGAGGATGAAAACAATGGATTTTTAAAACTTAAAAGAGTTATCACAGGTGGTACTCCATTGTTTTTGAATTCCAGTGCAATTGTAAATCAAGAAATGATTGATAGAAACCCATTAGTTAACGAGTATCCTGGCATGATACCTCATAAATCGAACTATTCTTTGACTAGGAACCCATCACAAAATATTAAATTTTCACCTAATGTTAAGATTAAGATTAATGATAGAGATTTAAGAAAATCTCATGATGAAACGAGATCATTACAAAAATCTCAGACTCATTCACCTGATAATTCTTATATATATTCTAAATCAAAAGATTCCGATGCTTCCCGTTTGAAAGTGAAGGGAAAAAGTAAAAATGTCTTTAGTAGTAAAAGCTTGCCTAATTCTAGAAGAAATAGCGAATCAAGTTCAAGCACAAAAGAGAAACCTAAATCTTCTCTCAAGAAATTGGGTAGATTCTTTGGATTTTCATAATATATTCCTAATATTCTTTATATAAATATTCTAAATACTTTAATTTTTCTAAAATATTTTTTTTTATTTTGTAGAGCATCAAATAACCTTCGATATAAATAAGGTAAAACTTAACTTAACCCTATTCAAAGAAGACACACAAAAACACTTAGTAGTTGTTATTTTTTGAAGTAAATAAAGATATTGTATACATACGTTTAAATTGCAGAAGAATATTATGGGTGCCTATGTTATTTTTGGAAGAACATTTCAGCCATATGTGTTAGCAATTGCTACTTTAACAACAGTGGGTTTAACATCAGCTTATTTTATGAATAAAGGTGGTAAAGAGGCAGTAACAACTCAAAAGACTCTAGAAACTAAAAAGGCTTCCGATGATATAGATGTTGAAAAATTATTAAACGATTTTTTAAAGGAAAATAGTAAAACAGATACCAAGAAATAAACTTGTGGATTAAAAAGGAAGTTAAGGCGAGTTTGCTATATTCACCATTACATGTACATACAATTGTGATTATATAATATAATATATTAAATTTATCAATGAAATATTCAACATAATAAACAAGAAACTTAAATTGAAAACGTTAAATAGTAAAGATGAATTTTTAATAGCGATATTCATTATATAATACATTAATAAAGAAATAACAACTAGGTAAAGGATGCATTAAAATATAAAACCCCACCATCCTTTGTCAATATTCACATGGATAAATAAATCAAAAATACTTTTTTAGAGATAATAATGCAAATCTCTCAAGATCAATTCAATCAAAATGGAGTAACTTTAATCTCCTTAACTTTCTCGTTTTTAGTTAAAATCTCTTTTAATATAAAACCAACAACATCTACATCATCAAAATATTCCATGTGTGAGAAAACTAAAGAAACTATATCCAACTCAAGTAAGTCAGAGGGTAAGGCAAAGTCAATTCTACCATAATGATTTAAACCTAATAATTTATTAGTTAATTCTTTTGATAACTCCGCTTTTGTACTACCATTTTCCTGATTTGAGCCAGGTAAAATATTTGGTATTTTGTCCTTAATATCACCGCCTATTTCCAACATTTTTGTTAAAATTCCATCAAAATCATTAATATGAGGTAATTCCACTTGTTTGTATTTGGACATTATTGGATCTACAAGTGGTTCAATTCTATAGGCAACAGGATCACAAGTGTGGAAAATGTTATAAATTTCTTCGCAATTTATTTGTTTAGCATTCAATGATGTTGTAGCTGTCATATTTTCTGGAATTAAAGTTGATCTTTCAATTGTCTTGAATAAGGCAATTGGGGAGCCCAAACAGAAAAATTTATTAACTTCAAAATCAAAACAATATTTTGTTGAAGTACTTAATATATCATATAGAATCGATGTTCCTAGAGAATGACCAATTAGATGAACCTCACCGTTAAAATCTTTATTATTTTCCTTATACAATTTAAAAGTCTTATTTATTTCATTACAAACCACAGTGATAATTTTATCCCTATAGAATGGATCCTCATAAAGTCCAACGTCAACAACAACATCATTAACCAACTGCCTTACGGGTAATACATCTCTTATAGTTACTTCTGAAATACTTGGAATGTTGGGGTCTTGTTCTTTACTTTTTATCTCTCCGGTGTCAAACCCAATAGAATGTCTCCATGTAATAGGGAAAAGTTGAACATTATTATTAGTTTCCCAATCAGGCTTACCTATTGCTTTGTTTAGGTCTTTAAGTTCATTCGATTTCGAATAAACTTTTTTCATACCATCACTTATTAAAGCGACAGAATGTGTAAAATTAATAGTTTCGTATTTCAAACCCAACGTTTGAGCTATACCATGTACACAAAAAACGAGATGATCAACTTTACGTTTATTAGTATTATTTGTTGGACCATCTAAACTTGTATTATTACTTTTATGATTGTTAGTTTTTTCTGTTATTTTTGTCTTAGTTCCATCACTAATGAGTTGTTTCTTATTGTAAGATGAATTTATTTCGTCATATGTCCCCCAGTTAAGGAAAGGGAGAATAGACGAACTTCGACTTCTCGCTGGAGAATTTGATCCACTTTTACCGACGGTTTCTTGTACAGAATCATTTGCACTTATTCCATTTGTAATTTTTTTACCATTGGTTTGTAAAAATTTTAACAACGTTGTTTTCAATAATTTTAATTGTAATTGAGCAGTTTCTAAATCATTTAATAAAACTGCCTCCTTGTTACTAGTAAATACGAGATAGTTCCCCCATTCTTCAGAACCATTCTCTAACTTGAATATACCGGAATCAGTCTCATTATTATCACCTTTGTTGATTTGTTCTAAACCATTTATTATAGAAGTTAGTATACTTTCATCTTCATTTGTCGAAAGTTTACTATTATTCAACTTTCTTCTCTTGTCATATTTTTCAATTTCTAAAGTTATTTTACCAGGTAATGGAACCTTCTCCTTATCAAACCAAATCCCCCGTCTAACTTCAAAAGTTGGACTTTTCCAATAAGTGGATGTTAGACTCCAATTGTTTAAATCTACTTGATACAATTCATCTTCTTGAACATGAACTAAACTTTGTTCCTTATTGAGTTTGTTAAAATTGAACGCTTCCTCTAGTTTTTTAGAATCGAATTTAGTGAATTGCTTAAATTTCTTAGCAGAGTATTTTGGTTTATAATTGGGTTCATATGGTTTCGCAATGGGAATATCCGTTGCATAGTACCAATTAACTTTAACTAATCTTTGTAAATTAGATGTATTCATTTTAACAGTATTATTATATGAATACTATCTTGATTAAAACTTCAAGGATAAAACAAAACTATTTTAAAATAAGGGTATAAACCTTTTTTTTTTATTTATTATAAATTGTTGATTGAATATGAATAAATGTATTATTATATCAATATATATGAAATGTATATCTTTATTGACGAGCCGATCCACGTAATTTGGATCTGGCTCTTAAATTATAATGAGTAGATCTTCTTTCTGATTTTGGTGATTCCTTTTGTGTTGGTTCACTAGTCTTCGTTTTATCCTTCAATGACTTTACATTTTTATTATCAATTTCTTTATCTTCCTCGTCATCTTCAATAATGACAATCTTTCTTCTTTTCACTTTACTTTTTCTCTTGAGAGTTAAATCAGTATCTTGGATGAAATTTGACAATTCTGTATTATTTTTACTATTGTCTAAAGAGCTATCAAGTTTGTTATAATCTTCATTTTGATATAAATTCCTATTAATATTAGTATTATTTTTAGTAATGGAATCATTAATTCCGGTCTTGTTTTGAATATGATGATGACCAAGTTGGTCAATGTTATTAATGTCTTTTGAGTTTTCTTTATTTTGAATATTTTTACAAGTTTGTTCCTTCTTTTCACTTTCAGATTCTAATTCTGATTGTAATTGTAATTCTTCCTCCTCTTCTTTTGCCCTTCTTTGCTGTTCTTCCTTTTCAAATTCTTCAAATTCTTTGTCACTTTGCTTAATTACGACATCTAAATCTTCTTTAGTGGTCTTTACCATTTCAATTAATTCATTAAAGTCATTCTCCTCATGATAAATTTTTTTCAAATGAGTTAAATTTTGACACTGTAAAGACGTCGTATCATTGTTATTACCATTATCATCATTATTATGAACTGAATTAATCGATTTATTATTATTATCCTTATTATTTGGAACAGTAGTAGTTGGTTTCTTTGCCATTTTATTAATACTCTTAGATTGTCTACGTTTATTATTTACAGATGATTTTCTTTTATTAATTGCAGTGTCAATAATTTCACTTTCAGGTAAATAATCAAATTGTGGATTTAAATTTAATTCTTTAAATTTATTATAAACTAAAAAATTTTGTTCATTTTCCAATAAAATTTTTTGATTTTTAATTAATGCCTCATTTTGACTAGTATAAGTAGTGGAATGTTTTTGACGAATGTGGTTAGTAAGACCTTGTAAGGATGAAAAATCATTTCTTTGACAAAAGGAACATGTCATTATAACTAAGATACCATCAATTCTTTTATAAATTGATTTTTTATCTGGTGTCTTAGCTATAATACCAGTTCTATTTAATAAATATGATTGCCTTTCAAAATATGGACATACCTTTTTTTGTGATTTTGAATGTGATGTATTTGAATTAGTGTAGTTATTGATATTACTATTATTAGTTAAATCCATAGACTTATGTTTTGGTTTAAAATTTCTAGAGTAAAGTATTGGTGAATCAATTGATGTATTTAATAAAGGTGATTCTAAAATATTTCCATTACTCTTACTTCTTGTTTGATAATGAAATTCTGGTTCAAATTTTATTTGATGTCCTATATTTGAACTAGCCGATAGGGGTAAACATAATTCATTATATGGATTAAAATTATTTAATTTATAAATATCAATATTTTTCTCCAAATTTTTATCATTATGTAATTTTTCCAATACATCTAATTGTCTTTTAGTTTTATTCAATTCATTATCAATCGATTTAGTTTCTTTAAAATTTAAAACGATATGTAAATTTAATTTATCTAAAATTTCATTCTTTACTGTTAAAAATTTCAATCTTTCCATGTCTTCACTAACTTTAACGTTACGTAACGCAGAATGATCATGAATATCAGGTAAAGATAACGAATGAACAATTTGTTCTCTTGAATTTGGCGAAAGAGGATTTGCCACTATAGAATTATCGTCATTATTATTATTATTGTTGTTGTTATTGTTGTCGTTATTAATATGTGTTGGGTCTATAAGCTTGTCTCCAACGTATTTATCATATTTACTAGCCAACAATCCCTTCTCATCATTATAAGAAATGTTATCTATATCATTTGTATTATTTAATAACATATCATGTGGTGATTTTGGTGTATTTATTTGATAATATTTTAAATAATTTGTATTTTCTAAATTATTTTTATCGTTATTGGTCATTTTGGAATTATCATTGTCATCCATATCCACCATAATGTTAACTTTCCGTATATTGCCCATTTTAATTAGACATATGATTCCAAACGTTATATTTAAGTTGTTATTTTATCTTATGAATAATTAAATTTGTGGTAAATTAATTTGTACACAAATAATTTTCCTTTTCCAGAATTTATGCCAAAAATGGACTTGAAACAGCCACGTGACTGCGCAGTTCAGGGTTAACTCTGTTATTAACACGTCGATGAACTTTACTCTTTATATTTGCATTTATTACATTGTTACACATAATTGTACCATTATATAAACATATACAATAGGGTTCAACCCGTATATGTGAATTTATTTTGTATAGCTATTTGAATTATTTGTGTTTTATTTTTCAAGTCAATTTTGAAAAATTAACTGTAATTGCCAGTTGTAATTTGTAACACAATAATGTTGATACTGTTAAATTGACAGTGTTAATAAATATCACTATCAAAATATGTAGCATTGGCACCACTAGAATTGATTGTTCCCGTTGATGGTGTCTCTATACTATCTTTATCACTAAATTGCCTTTGTAAAAAATTATCTTTACCAAATAACGGTGAGTTTAATATTGCATTATGCTTATTATAATTGATTTGATTTTTCTTCAATTGTCTTATCCTTAAATGCGAGTCAGATACTTCATAGACAACATTAAAACTGGATGAACTATTGACTTGAGCTTTACCTTTAGTTGTAACAAAATTTCCATCATTGTTACTATTTGAGTCACTATTAAGAAGTGATGTCAAATTGAATGGATTTATATCAATTCTTGGTGTTGATGTAGAATTTGGAAGTTGTAAAAAATCTTCATATTGTAGAGACTTGGCTTCTTCGAGTATAAAATTTTTATCCTTTTCTTTGTAATTTTCTTTATCATTACTGTCATTATTGTAATCTAAATCAATAATTGATAGTTTTTCATCTGGTGGTTCCATTATTACATCTTGATCCAATTCAAGTAAATCAATGTAATTGAAAATGTTATTTATTATTAAATTTTCTTGTTCAATACAATTTATTTCCCCATTTTTATCTTTCATTAACTCTTTTTTTTTTCTATTACTTGTATTATTTTTAAATAAATTCTTCATTTTAAAAACTTTATTATTTCTGTTAATGTCCTGGGGTTTATTTGTAACTTCTTGTAGAATATTTGTAGTGTTGGAGTGTGTTAGGTTGTTATTTATAAGCTAACGTATAATTACTAGGGGACTACTATTTATTAAAGATGATAGTTGATAACTAATAATATATAATATATAAATAAATTAATCTATTATGACTATTGTTGTTCTACTAGTTTATTATTGTTCTTCTCTAAAGTGGCACACAAGAAATACAAATCTACGACAACGAACAAATTAGATAAACTTCTATGTAAGGTCGGGGTAATACTAAATCTAATGTCTCA
>JAJLYE010000206.1:65342-76816 GCA_030571715.1 Grigorovia jiainica (nom. inval.) | reverse complement strand
ATATCCACTATAACTTTTGGAGTTTTACCAAATACTTTAGCATCGTTTAAGCTTAAACAACAAACATTTATAAGATTTAACCCTGGTTGGATTAATTCTTATTTGGTTTTAAACTTTTTAGGTTGAAGGTTTGGATGTAAAACCCAACAATTATCTTCAGTGTGAAAACCCTTTTTGCAATGAGTACATTTAGAAATTGTTTCCCTTCTTCTATTTCTTTTATTATTCATAACTTTTTCATCCTTTTTATTGTTTACATTACCAATTTTATCTTTGAATTTATCTTTGGTTATTCTTTGTGGTAAGATTTTACGTAACCATTGAATTGTACCGTTGTAATCCATATCCGGTTGATTATGATAGGCGTTTAATGTTTCCTTATCCATTGAATGGATTAATAAATCTTTGCATATTTGCTGAGCAGTATAATCCTTTGGAAGTTTGTCTACATTGGCTTTATGATTATTAACGTCTTCGATAGATTGTAGTTTAATGTTAATCATTTCATGAATTGCATATTGTGGTAATTCGGCCTTTTTATATTCATCAACAACCAAATTTACCCAATACTTGAAATCTTTTTCTTCAACGTTTTCCATAGTATCAGAAATTTTGACTAACCAACTATTTGTTTCACCTTCTAAAGCACCACATACTAAACGTATGGCCTTGAAACCTTTTACTGAATATCCTCTATATGCAAAAAGCATTTGTCGTTTCCACTCAGTTGTTGACATACTCTTCTTATTTTGTAAAGAGAAGAGGATGTTATTATTTTTAATAACTTCATTAATAGCTCTAATATCTTCGCTATTGTTATCTTTTCCTTGCATTTTAATGTTCGTTTTCTCTTTTACTAATTCTAGTAATTCATTAATATAATTTATAGTCTTCTCGTCTTTCCTTTCGTACTTTTGTTGGATTAACCATTTTTTAGTTTCTAGTGTTGGCCATGTCCAGATTTCTTTTGGAATTTGGAAAGTTTCGGCGACATTTTTATCATCGACAGTAGTCTCCTTCGAAGCATCATTTAGATGGTTCACATCCCCCTCGTTGTTTGAAGCGGCTTCGAATAATTGATCAGGATCAGTTGGATCGATTAATTCGGAATGAGTTGTTTTGTTTTCAGTCATTGTAAAATTCTTATTTGATTAATTTCTTTGTTTTTTATCGTTACCAGAGCTCTACCAGATGTTAGGTTGTTATTTATAAGCTAACGTATAATTACTAGGGGACTACTATTTATTAAAGATGATAGTTGATAACTAATAATATATAATATATAAATAAATTAATCTATTATGACTATTGTTGTTCTACTAGTTTATTATTGTTCTTCTCTAAAGTGGCACACAAGAAATACAAATCTACGACAACGAACAAATTAGATAAACTTCTATGTAAGGTCGGGGTAATACTAAATCTAATGTCTCGTAAGACGATCGGCATTATAATAATCGTCATCATTATAATATCTCGACTCAACCCTAATTATTAGGTCTTGTCCACTCGTAAGTGAAACCCTAATTTATCTGTTAGGGCTAAGGATCTAATATTATCCTTAACTAACTAAAAGTCCCTAACAGAGTGTTTTAGTTTATTTACTTTAGGCATATTGTTTGGTGATATGTTGGCCAAAACCAAATTTTAATAATTTGTGACAAATTTTTAAATTTTTGTAAATTTTCTTAATATTGATACTTATAAATACACAAATATATAAGAAATATTACATTTTTATATTATGAAAGAACTAAATCAATTGAAGAAAATAATAAATCAATGAAAAAAATACAAGTATTGAGTTGGATTTATCATCAATAACTGAAACAAGATTTTACATAAATTTTTTTTTAAAAATTTCCCCATATATACTGTTTAAAATATTCTTTTACAAAAGAAAAAAAAAGATTATATAAAGGGATTGTTAATATTGACTTTTGAATTGTTTGACTAGGAACCATAGTAAGTGAAGCTTATTGCATTTGATATTACTTGAATTTAAATTTAAAGTTTAAATCACCAAAACTGAAAAAAAAAAAATTACTTGAAAAAAAAAAATAAAATCAATTGATCAAAATTTACTTTTGCAAATAATAAATAAATCAACAATTATTATAATACCAAGATGCCAATTACCATTAGAAGAGCGACTATTGATGATATAATTTGTATGCAAAATTGTAATTTACACAATTTACCTGAAAATTATATGTTAAAGTATTATTTATATCATATTTTATCATGGCCAGAATTATCATTTGTAGCAACAACTAAAGTTGATGTCTCTAAAGAAATGAATATGGATGATTATTTAACTATAAATGATCCAATGAATGGTAATGAAATTAAATTAGATCCAACATATGTAGCCAATGGTGAAAAATTAGTTGGTTATGCATTAGCTAAAATGAATGATGATGATCAACAAGCAAATGATCAGTTAAATGGTCATATCACTTCATTAAGTGTCATGAGAACATATAGAAGAATGGGTATTGCTGAAAAATTAATGAGACAAGCACTTTTCGCATTAAGAGAAGTTAATCATGCTGAATACGTTTCATTACATGTTAGACAATCAAATAAAGCTGCATTACATCTTTATAGAGACACTTTAGAATTTGAAGTATTAAGTATTGAAAAAGGTTATTATCAAGATGGTGAAGATGCTTATTCTATGAAGAAAGTTCTTAAATTAGATGAATTACAAATTTCTAATTTTACTCATCGTAATGATAAAGATACTGAAAAATTAGAAGATGATTTAGAATCTGATTTATTAGAAGAAATCATTAAAAATGGTATTGATAATATTGTGGTATAAATAAAAAGAAAAGATTAAAATAAATTAAATCAACTTCAATTATTTATTTCAACTATAAAATGTAAAATATATTTTGTGAATTACAATATTCTTCAATAAATTAATAACCAAAAATGATAAAAAGAAATCCAATCTATAATATAAGCAACATGTGTCCTTCATTTTTGAAAGATAAAATACTTTACTCTTTAATAATATATAATCATGTAATAATGCATTTAAAAATTTATTTCTAAAATTTAACTGAACATACATAATCATTTCAGATGGAGGTTGGTTTAATAACGCCGCTGAAATTCAAAATCTCTAAAGACATATTGCCATTTCTTATAGCAATATCTCAGGACAAATTCAAGAAGGAGTCTTTAAATTAAATACAAAGCAAAAATGAATTACATTTTTTATAATAAACAAAATAAACAAGATAAGAAATAAAAAAAAATTGTTCTTTCCAAATATTAAATCAGTTGAAGTAAAAATTAGGTAGCTTGAGTTTTTCCACATCGACATTAAAAATGCCTAGAGCCAAATGCACTCATATTCATCATAAAATAAAGGAAAGAACTTCCTGGTTTCTTTTAAAAGGAAATGTAAAGTGAATTAAAAAAAACATAAATGCAAATTGTTCACTTTTTATACTTTTTCAAAAAAAAAAACCGTCGTTTTTGAATTTTTTTTAGGGTTTTCCACTCGAACATTTATGGTTAGTGTCATGGTAACAGTGTGAGAGATTTGTTGTGTTACTTATTTCATTCACGTTGTTTATTTTATAGTATATACACTGCAGATCAATTAAGTTGCTCTTTATTATATATGACTTTGTCCACTTTAACTTCACCATCTACATAAATATAGATATACAATGTGCAAGTGGAACCCTGTATATCTAACAAACAGAAACTTGGTGTATTGGAACCTGTAATTACCGCTTCAGGGACATCTTCCTCCTCATCATCTTCATCATCTTCAATTTCTTCATCATGTTTTCCATCCACTTTATCACCTGTTTCATCTCTCTTTTTAATCACTTTCTCTTCATCATTGGTATTATTTATTACATTTTCTGTCACTAAGGGCCAATCCGTATTAAATGCACCAGTACAACTACCTGGATTAACAAAAAATTTATCTTCTAAAGTGTAAGCCTCAACATTATGTGTACCACCCCATAATAATATATCAACATTTAATTGTCTAGCTAATGTTAATAATGATAATGGATCACTCTTGGGGACAATTGTATAACCATTAATACAACCAATTTTAAAATTATCAATCTTAATAATCGAATTTAATGGTAATTCAATTTGATTTTCCATATCATTTGTCTTCTTTAATTGTTCATTATTATTGGTATCGTTATTATTAGTAAAATTCTTTATAGTTAAATTATCAAATTCACCACGTACTATATTAATATTTGGTGAAATATCATTAATAAATTTTAAAAAATCTGATGATTTAGTACAATTACCTAATAATACTACTTGTGATATCTTCTCTGGTATACTTAATAATTTTTTAAATTTTTTAGGTATATCCTATTAATATGATTGAAATGTTTTAATTTCCCTAAAGATCAACGTTAATCCGTTAATGGCGAGGAAACATTTATTTGTTAGTAAACCGTATCATATGTCAAAAAGGTTAAGTCACTGGAAAACAATAAATTGAACCATCCAAAGTTGCAATTTCTTTAATTTAACCCTAGTTAGAAATTTATCTTAACTAGCATTATTTCCCATTTAAAGATAAATACTGCATTATATACATACAATTGCCCTATCGGGTATATGAGCATCACTCATCGCTAGCAACAACATTGTCAGTTATATATATTATCTGCAACCTTTTGTGTGATTATTTGTCTTACTATTATTGAAAATATGTGAATAATAATAAATAAATTATATTTTAACTTTTTTTAAGAAAAAAAAAATACCTGATAATTAATTTACTAAATAATTAAGAATAATGACAAGAATATTTGATTAAATGTATCTTTTTTGGTTCATGTACGGTACTAATACGTCAGGTAATTTAATTAATTTTGTTTCCTTATCGTAAAAATTTTCCACAATTGCTAAAATTACACGAGGAATTGCCATTGCTGTACCATTAATTGTATTCATAAATTGTAAATTCCCCTCAGAATCTTTAAATCTTGTATTTAATCTTCTTGTTTGATAATCTTTACAATTTGATGAACTTGTTATTTCACCAAATGAATCTCTACTGGGCATGAAAACTTCAATATCAAATTTTTGATAAGCAGAATTACCTAAATCATTTGCTGGCATATTTAATAATTTACCATAAAGACCCAATGAATTAACAATTTCCATTTGAATATTTTTCACCATTTCCAAAGTTTCCCCCGCTCTATGTGGTTGTGACCAACAAAACATTTCAATCTTAGTAAATTCATGAACTCTATACAAACCCTTAGTGTCCCTACCTCTAGCACCTGCTTCTGCTCTAAAGCAACGACTAATACCACAATATTTAATTAATGATTCATTCATTATCTTATTGACACCCATTGCCGCCAAAGTGATCTCTGAAGTGGCAATAAGTCCCATATCTTTACCTGTCTTATAAATTTGTTCCTCACCATTCATATCCCGTGGTCTGAAACCACAAGCATCAATTGTCATTAATCTTGTTAAATTTGGTGGTATAACAAATTGGAAATTAAAATTATTTATTAAAATATCAATGGTATAATTAATTAATGCTCTTTCTAATTGTGCGCCCATACCGATTAGATAGTATGATGAGTGGCCCGATGTGAGTGATGAGTCTTTGATTTCTAACATTTGCTTTTGTTCCATTATTTCGATATGATTTAAATTATGATTTATCTTGATGGGGTTGTTGATCCATTGTATGAATTGTGGTTGAGATGGTTGTACATTGGGTGCGATTAAATTTGGTAATGATAATGATAATTGTAAAATATTGTCATATAGTTTTTTATTTTGATTATTTTCTAATTGGAAGGAATTCTTTAAATTGAGAATTTTATCCTTACAAATTAAATTTTTGTTGGGATCCATTGCAATTTGCTTTTCTATTAAGTTTCTCTCCTTTTGAATTTGTTGTAATCTGTGTTGTGATTTTTTATATTGTAAATAAGTTTCAGGTAATTTATCTAATTCAATAATTAATTCAGAACCATTAACTAATTGTCTCTTAGCGATAGAATCCTTGTAATTTGGTAAATTATTAATAATATATTTAATATCCATTTTTGGTTTTGTGATATAGTTTTTAATACAACATGTTGTCGTCAAGGTTCTTTTAAACATTTTTTAGTGTATTGAATTTGTTTAGTGATAATAATTTGTTGTTTTAAATTATAATATTAAAATTTTTTATTCGTCATTAAGTAAAAAATTAAAGGTACATTTCAAGACCAAAAAACAATAATTAAGTAATGTTAATAATTTTCAAGATTTAAATTGTATCAAGATGGGAAAGTAATAGTTTATAAAAATTTGATTGAGGAACAATTACTCATGAACTAATTATAATACAAGCGTTAGTATACCGATGAACAATATATAATATTATATAAAATTTTATTATTCCAATGTTTAATTAAAGAAATTAAAGACAAAACCATAAGGAATAAAAAATAAAACAAAAAAACCCAGTGTAATAATTAATATTATTAATGTAAAAGGAATTCTTTAATAATTTACGTATTGTATTTATTAATTATATAATTAAGATATGAAATTTAAAAAATGAATATAATGCAACTTATAATTAAATATAAATTAAATTAAATTAAGTTAAATTAAGTTAAATTTAAATTAAAATCTTAATTTAGAGAAGAACCATTGATTCTTACCAGCTTGATGTCTTTCTTCGAAAGCTTTCTTAATAACTTTCTTAGCTTCTTCTCTTTGAGTTGGTTGTTCAAAAGTTTCAGTGGAGACAACAGATTTGAAAGCTTCAACATCTAAAGTGTATCTAGTTGGTAATAAATGGTTGTAATTAATAGCCTTAATAAATGGCTTAATTTTAGTTCTCTTAGCAACTTTCTTAGCACCTAATTTTTTGGTAACCTTTAATGGGTATCTTTCAATACCAGCAACTAAAGCGTGACCGAATGGGTGAGCTTTAGAACCTTCGTCATGTGGCTTAACGATAACGACCTTCTTACCAGCGTATCTACCTCTGACAACAACAGCTATAATAAAAAAAATTAAAATTAAATAATTATTATAAATTAAATAATTAAAAATTATTGTTAGTAAAAAAAGAACATTATTGAAATAATATGAAATATTTGTTATAATATTGTTGTTGTTAGTTATTATAATTACAAAAAAAGTATTGTTTATTATTGGAACTTCAAACAAATAAAGAAAAAAATTAGAGATGATAACGTATTTTAGTGAAAAAAATGATGATTAAAATATAAAAAAAAACAATGATTAATTTTCTTGTATTGGAACAAATTTTAGGAATCCCTTATAAAGATCTTTCAATCATTTCATTACATTATAACATAATATCATTAAAAATTTTCTTTTCTTTTTGTAACTGTAAAAAACAACATAACTGCAACGTAATATAAACACAACATAATTAAAACTCATGGAAGAATAAAAAATGATTACATACCAACTTTACCAGCTTTTAAGAATTTAGCCATTTTTGAATTCTACTATTATCTAGTTGTATATTACGATATAATTAAAGACAAAAAAAAATGTTAAAATTTTAATTAAATTGATGAAATAATAATTTTGAATAATTTTGATTAATTGTTAATAATGAAATAATTTTGAGTGGGTGAATTACAAGGAAGTTACGGGGGACGTAGAGGGAGGATACTTTGAATATGGAAGGAGATGAGGTCAGTTGTTACCAATGCTAGAAGGAGCCATAAAAGCGGTTAGACGGAGGCGAGAGTACGGATTTTGCAAGAGGAGAAAACCTTCGGCAATTAAATTACGGAATTATCAATAGTAGTGAAATTTGTCTACACAGAGATTTGTACGGCGATTTCTAGTGAGACACAGACTTGTGGTGCAGTGTCCCAAAACGGAAACGCAGAGCCGAGAAAAAGCAAAAAAAGCAAAAAAGAGAAAAAAAAACAAAAAACAAAATGCTGTGTCTGTGGTGTACGGATGCACCACCACTTGGGTGCCCGCACCGTCACACGGCAGGAAATAACGGAAATACAATCCCCACCAATAGAAAAACACAAAAAACCAACAAATTTTTAAGGGGCAAACAAAAACCAAATTACTAATACTGCTGCTGCTTATTAATCGCACGAATCTGATCGTGGAATACATGTGCCTAGAATACCTTAATACCTTAATATATAATTATATAAATAATAATTTATTAAATATATTAAGTTCCCCAATTTTAAAAAAAAGGAAATAGTATAATATAATAAAAATGTTTAAGAGTAATACAATATTACAAGTGGGTAAAATATTTACTAGAAGTAAAGTAACATTACCTGAATTAAGATGGGATTTTAATGAATTAGAACCATTTATTAGTGGTAAAATAAATGAAATTCATTATACCAAACATCATCAAACTTATGTTAATGGATTAAATGATTCCCTAGGTAAAATGGATGATTTAAATTCAGAATTAAATAAACACCCTACACCACAAGTGGCACGTGAGATCGTTAATTTACAACAAGATATTAAATTTCATGGTGGTGGTTATATTAATCATTGTTTATTTTGGAATAATTTAACACCAGCAAAACATGGTGGTGGTAAATTATCAGAAAAGACAACATTATATAAACAAATTAAAAATCAATTTGGTAATGTTGATACATTAATAACACAATTTAATAAAGAATTAATGGGTGTACAGGGATCTGGTTGGGTTTTCCTTGTTAAAGATTTAAAATCATCTGCATTCGATGGTAGTGATTGTCATAATGGTAAATTATCCATTATAAAGACAATGAATCAAGATACAGTTACAAATGGGTTAATACCACTTTTAGCAATTGATGCTTGGGAACATGCTTATTATTTACAATATCAAAATAAAAAAATTGATTATTTTCAAGCAATTTGGAATGTTATTAATTGGGAAGAAGCCAGTAAGAGATACGATTCTAATAAACTGTTGATCTAATCTGTATATATAATACAATTCTACTATAAATATACTATAAATATACTATAAATAAATAAATAAATATAATCGTTTAACGTACAACACGGAATTTACGGCAATTGCAATAAATTTACAAATTTTAATCTCCGAGAAACGATTCGCTTCCGTTTCCGTTTCTCCGTTTCTCCGTCTTCGCTTCTCCGGCCGTTTTTCCTCTTTCAATCAGACAAAACGGAAAATCGAAAATCGAAAAACGAAAAATGGACACAAATTCTTCGAAACGACTGAAATTGCAAAAAACAAATTCTCCATTATTTCCATTAACATTTATCAAATCCTTCGTTCTTCATTCATTATAAGGGATTTTACGTTTTCAAACACTCTCTTACTACTTTCTTCTTTTACTGTAAATACCATATCTCAATCTCTATACAATTACTATATAAACCTTCAATTATTACAATATCAATTTTCAATTTATTCCTTAAAATTTTAATCTACCTACATACCTACACAAACGAAAACACAACATGTCAGATAAAGTGTCCATACTATTAACCACATTACAAACATGGTTCCAAAATTTACAAATAACTGAAAAATTATTAATAATCGCATCAACACCATTCATCTACTCACTACTATGGCAACTAATTTACTCAATGAGGAAAGACAGACCACCATTAGTATTCTACTGGTTACCGGGTCTAGGTTCAGCTATACCCTACGGTAGGGATCCTTACAAATTTTTCCAAAATTGTCAAAGGCAATATGGTAACATTTTCTCATTTGTATTATTGGGGAAAGTAATGACTGTTTATTTGGGACCCAAGGGTCATGAATTTATATTTAATGCTAAATTGGCTGATGTTTCCGCGGAGGCGGCGTATGCACATTTGACTACACCAGTGTTTGGTGAAGGTGTTATTTATGATGTGTCAAATGTTAAATTAATGGATCAAAAAAAATTTGTTAAATCTGCATTAAATGTGGATTCATTTAAATTATATGTACCATTATTTATAGAGGAAATGATTAATTATTTTAATAATTCTAAAAATTTTATTGGGTTAAAGGATAAGGGTAATAATAAAGATAAAAAAATCGTCATTGATGTTATGGTGACACAACCAGAAATGACAATTTTCACCGCGTCAAGAACTTTATTAGGTAAAGAAATGAGAGATAAATTAAATACAAATTTTGCTGGATTGTATACGGATTTAGATAGAGGTTTTACACCAATTAATTTTGCTATACCATGGAATTTACCCCTACCAGTTAATAAAAGAAGAGATTATGCACAAAGAACAATTTCAAATACTTATTTATCATTAATTGAAAAAAGACGTCGTGAAAATGATATTCAAAATAGAGATTTAATTGATACTTTAATGCAAAATTCAACTTATAAAGATGGTACCAAGATGACTGATAAAGAAATTGCAAATTTATTAATTGGTGTATTAATGGGGGGTCAACATACTTCAGCGGCAACTTCTGCTTGGGCACTTTTACATCTTGCTGAAAGACCTGATATTCAAGAAGAATTATATCAAGAACAATTAAATGTACTCGATAATGGTAAATTTCAATTAAATTATGATTCGTTACAAGAAATGCCATTATTAAATCAAATGCTTAAGGAAGTTTTAAGATTACATCATCCCCTACATTCATTATTTAGAAAAGTTATTAAAGATTTACCAGTACCAAATACTTCTTATTTAATACCAAAGGGTAATTATGTTTTAGTATCACCTGGTTATACTCATTTACAAGATGAATTTTTCCCCAGGGCAAATGAATTTAATATTCATCGTTGGGATAATGATAATTTAAATTCAAAAAATATTAATAATAATTCAATTTCAACAAGTTCAAAATTTAATAGTGCTGAAAAGATTGATTATGGGTTTGGTAATATTTCAAAAGGTGTTTCATCACCTTATTTACCATTCGGTGGGGGGAGACATAGATGTATTGGTGAACAATATGCTATGGTTCAATTAGGTACTATTATGTCAATGTATATTAAACTTTTCCATTGGAAATTCGTTGATGATAATATTAATATTAAAAATGTACCAAGACCAGATTTTACATCAATGGTTACTTTACCTACTGGTCCAGCTAAAATTGAATTAACTTTAAGAGATTGACGTGTTTATTATTTCAATTTAAATTTTTTTTATAGCTAATATCCATACATTTATTTATTTCTCCTTTTTTATTTACTTATTTATTTATTTATTTATATTTATATATCTCTTTTTATTTATTTAATTTTACTATATTGAAGAAAAAGCAACCAATTTTTTTTTATAACTAACTTATTTATTATTTCTTAACTAAGTAAATATAACAAAATACATAAATAACTATACATTATTGACATAAATATATAGTATATTATATACTCTTAGATATCCTTAGATAAAAAAAAAAACAATAACTTTTTTTTCTTATTTTTTAATTAATTTTATTTTATTACAATATACAATGTTTTTTTTTTTTTTTTTTATTT
>JAJLYE010000206.1:52325-65322 GCA_030571715.1 Grigorovia jiainica (nom. inval.) | reverse complement strand
ATAAATATTTTTTTTTTTTTTTTTTAAATTACACTAAAGTTAAGTAACTTAACCAACAATAGTAATTGAATACACAAATTTTTTTAATTCATTTTTTATAAATTTGAACCAAATAAGAAATTATAAAAATTTAAATATTGTTTTGTTTCTCTTAATTGAATTTCATTAACTCTATTTGGTTCCATTTGTTTATCTAACATCTTATTAATTGGTATCTCATCATAAATTCCATTATTATTATTATTATTATTATTTGAATTATTTTTTGAATTATTATTAAAATTATTCATAGTATTATTTGTCTTTTCAATAATATCATCAAATGGTTGAATTATTGATTGTTGTTCAATATCTAATGGTTGTAAATAAATTGAATCATTTGATGATGCTGATGAAATATAACTTGTTAAATTATTATTATTATTATTATTGGTATGGTTATTGGTATGATTAATAATATTTGAATTACCTCTTTCATCAGTAAATTCAAATGATTCCGATGATGATGGTGTCTTTGATAATGATAATGATGATGTTGTTTTAAATGAATATGGCATTGATAATGGTGATACAACATTTGGTGTTGTTGAATTTAACATATCTAGTGAATTAATTTTATTTGATTCAATTATATTATTTGTTGGTGTAGTAATATTACTATTAGAATCATTTGATAAATTATTATTATTATTGATGTTATTATTGATGTTATTATTGGTGTTATTATTAATATTATTATTTAATGTTGTTGATTTTAATTTATTTCTTGGTCTATATTTTTTTTTTGGCTTTTTATGACCTTTAAAATTTTCACTATTCATAATTAATTTATTATCACCACATTTTGATAAAATATGTGAATTATTTGTATTACTTGCCACAATTGCCATTGCCTCTAATGCATCTTTATTTAATAAAACTTTTGGTTCTACAACACTTTCCACAGATGAAACAAATCTTGAATGACCATTTGATGTTTTAATCATTTTTAATTTATTATTTGATTTTTTCTTTTTATTTAAATTATTATTTAAATTTTTCAAATATTCAATTGGTAATGCATTACATTTACCATTTTCAATATGATTTTTAATCCAAATATCAGTATTATTAAAAAATTCATTACAATGTGAACAATGACCAGATGATTTATTTCTATCATTTGGTTTAACACCACCTGGATAAGTAAAATGTCTTGCCTTTAAATGTGTTTTATAAGTATCACGTCTTGAAAATCCACCTGAATTATGACATCTTAATTCAGGTGGTATTGAATTATTATAATATGGACAATGATAAGCTTTATCAAGAGCATGTTTTTTAATATGTCTTGTTAAATAACCTCTAATTTTAAATCTAGCATCACAATAATGACAAATAAATGCACCTAAATCTTCATTATCATTAATATTATTATTATTATTATCAATCGTAGTATTATTATTTTTAATATTATTATTAATATTTTTAATATTTTTATCATTTGGTGAATTATTACTTTGTGGTGAAATTGGTAAATTATTATTATTCATGATAATATTATTATTATTATTATTGTTGATGTTGTTATTGATGTTGCTGTTATTGATGTTGCTGTTATTATTGTTATTATCAATATTAATATTTGAATTATTCATTGAATAATTTGATTTAAAAGTAGATGAAATTATACCATTATTTAACATATTAAATTGAATTGATGAATCAAAATTGTTATTATTATTATTATTATTATTATTATTAATATCTAAATTTAATGAACAAGGAGTAATTGAATTAGTCTTTAAAGATTGTAAATTATGTTCCTTTGGAAATAAATCGAATAAATTTTTATTTTCATCATCTAAAGTATTTAAACTTGGGGTGTTATTTTCAATATGGTCATGAATTATATCACTGTTATTAATATTATTATCATTATTATCATCATCAGAATAATCATAATAAGATTCAAAAGAATCCACAGAAACAAAAGATTGATTATCATTTGAAATAGATGAATTTAATGAGGATGAAATTGAAATATTACTATTTGTTGAATGTAAATTATTATTATTATTATTATTATTATTTTTTTTCACTATATCTTTAGAAGATGAATCTTGTGGTGTAATAATATCAGCTAATTGTTTTAATAATCTCCAAGTTCTTGACCAATTACTTGAAGTTAATAATTTTTTATCCATTTCACTAGTGCGATTGTTATTATTATTGTTATTAATATTATTTAAATTTTTAATTTTTTTGGTTTGTTGTTTGTTATTATTATCAGATTTGATTGAATTATTATTAATACTATCATCTACTATCAATGTAGACATGGATGGCATTTTGAATATGTAACTAAACCACTCTTCTTTTTATGTTATAATTGATACAAAAAAAATATAAATTTGTTTGTTTTATTATTATTAATTAAGAATGCAACCAAAGTAAAAAGATTTTCTTATTCAGAAAAACAAAATAAATAAAATACTGAGTAATTGAAAAGGAGAATTATTTTCGTCAAATCGAAAAAAAAAAAATGGAAAAATTTGCGCAAAGTTTGCACGTGGCCGGAAATTTTAGTTTTGCTTTTTTGCGGATTTGTAATTACAATTAATTTAATTTAATCGTGTGATTGGCTGATAAGAAATTTGTTACTCTTATCTGTTTGTGTTCAATTACGTTGGATTAGACTAAATTATTCGCGGTTGGTAACTGCTGTTGTGTGTGTGGTGCGTTAATGAGGGGAATATACAGACAGAAATTGTTCCAGTAACTAAAAACCTTATAGTTTTTTTATAGTTAAGAAAAAATGGTTTGAAATTTAACTGGTTCATATATATATGATATTTATATATGATACTTCAAATAACACTGACAGTTTATTCTGTATAATTTCAATATAATTTCTATGCAAAATTTCTATGCCAATTAAAATGTGTCTACGTGAATTGTTTATTCCCCCCAATTTCGGTGTTTTGTACGGTGTTTTCTCTGTGTCATTTCTTGCATTCCATTTAAGTTTAAAATTTAAGACAATTTTTCATAGACAAATGAGAAATTTTTGCTGTTTTAACAAACGTTTTTGTACCAATGGGGAAATAATTGCATTTGAATTGACAAACGACATGAAATTAAATCGGATGTTTTCCGTTATTTGGTGGTGGCTGCGTAGTTTCTGTGCACATACAGGAACGTAATTTGTCCCCAAATGGTGTGAAAATCCGATTTGGGTGTATTGTGTTGTGCTGTTTCCCGTTTAATTAAATCGGGATTGCCCCTTTGGGAACACAAGCCGGTGCCTGTCGCTGCTTCCACGTGCCTGCACGTGCCTGCACGTGCCAAGCCGGTAATTAATTTTTTCCGACTCCGAAATTTTCCGAACACATTAAATTACCGTAGGGGAAGAAAATGCATTTTTATTATTATTCGAATCTTTATATTTTTTATATTTTATACAATTTTACTAAAATGAGTATATTTAATCATGTGCTTCGTTCATTTTGATCTTTTCTTTACTGTTATCCTGGGTTATTGTAAGTGTGTCTGAATTAGTTGTCTCAATATCAATATTGCTCTTATCATTGTTTTCACTGCTATGCACATGTGCATTTTCATTGCCATTGACATTGGCATTGGCATTTGTATCATTCTCATTACTAGTAGACATCATCTCAAATTCAATATTATTGACAACATCTCCATCTTCTCTTATCATCCCATTCATATCATCATCATATTCATCATCATCAATTTCATTACCAACATATTCTTCATCAATATTATTATTATCAAGTGCAATCGGTATATATTTTCTTTTCTTTTTCTTTAAATTCTCTTGATATCTATAATAATTATAATAACAAACATCACCTAAAACAATTGTCATACCCATTATATTATAAAATCCACTAATTCTTTCATTTAATATTATTATACCAAATATAATAGTTAATACTTCTTTAACAACACCTGCAATCGATAATGTTAACACTTTAGTTATTTGTAATATACCAAATTCACTAAATGTCATAATGAATACCATTATACCAGGTATTAACATTAATATAATACCATATAAAATTGATATTAATCTTGATTCATGGACATTATTATTATTATCATCATTATCTTTATCTTTATTGATAAGTAATTTAAATATATTTGAATTTAAAAAATTTGGTATACTTCTCTCAAGGAAAAGTGACGTTATAAATAATGTTAAAAACATTATTGGTGCTAATTGATTTATTGTATACATAGGATGTGGTTTTTTAATCTTATTATTTGTATCATTAACATCATTACTATTATTAGCCTGACTTTCTTCATCATTCTTCTTTAAAATGACTTGTGTATAAACCCATCTTAATCCAGATAAACATGCACTACCTAAAACTAAAATTGAACCAATTAAAAATTCTTTTGTTTCATTATCATCTTCATTACTAACATCATTATCATTACTGGGTTTATAAACCATTAATATAACACCAATAAACATTATTGATACAATACCAGTTAATTTCCATTGAAACCTTTCTAATTTAAAAATACAACTAAATAATAATACAAATGCAATACTTGAGGATTTAACAATCGTATATACAGTTAATGGTATAAATTTAAATGATAAATTACTTAATCCAATATCACCCGCTGTGGCAACCGCAGTGGGGACAATAAATTTAAAGAAAAATGACCAACTTGTCTTTGGTTTATCACTTTGATTTAAATTATCTTCTAATAAAACATTATTATCACCATCATTATTACCATTATTTTTAATTTGTTCTATTTCATTCAATTTTTCATAATATTTTCTTCTATCACGAATCTTAATATAAATATACGATAAAACCCAAAGTGTAAATTGATGAAATGCAGTTAGTAAAATCGGATACTCAACACCTAATCCCTTACCAATTGGTGAAAACATCCATTTATTATAAACTGATAATGTAATTGATGCGAAATACCAACCAGTAATACAAATTATAAATTTTTTATAATTCATATTTCAGGTTCTATTTCTTTAAGATATATATTTTTTTTTCTTTTTAATTCTGAGTTGTAAATTGTATTCGTTGTATACATTCACTAGACCTATACTGTTTCAAATATATTGTATGCACGTATGTATGTTTATATCAATAATTTATAATGGGTGTCTTTGTAATTTACATAATTAGAAATTCAATATTTAATTTTAATTATTATTTTAAATTAATTGCAGTTTTTTTAAATTTAATGTCGTGAAGGGTAATTTTATATTGAATAATTTTATATAATTATATAATATAATATACCCAATCTTTCTTACTTCTTAGTGGGCTGTAAGGGTTGGAAACTATCAAAGGTAAGATTCCATTGTCCCGTTACACTCCTATTGGTGTTTGTATTATTCACAATTTCACTGTTACCAGTATTTATACTTGTTCCTAAGATTATATTAGAATCATCTGTTGTCATATTATTACCCATTGTGGGTATATTATTAGAATTAATAGGAATATCTAATAAATCATCTAACGAAGATCCAGTAATTGGTGGTACATTTGACGTCATTGGCGCAGTGATATGTATCTTATTATTGCTTTCATTATGAGTTTTATTATTATTATCAGTACTGCTACTATAATTCACATTATTATCATTGCTTATATTACTATTCTTCATAACACTGCTTTCTCTACTATTATCATTATCATTATCATTATCATTACCATTAAAATCATCTAATTCGTCAATATCATTTGATACAAAGGATTGATTTTGATCTAAACTTGTATTTTCCTTTACAACATCATGTACCGGGAGTTTATTAGGATTGTTATTATTGTTATGTCTAATACCGTTGTAATCTAAATTATCTTCAATATCTCTATGTTCAATATGTTCACCATTTTCACCATGTTCATGTTTATTTTTACTCTTATGTTTACTTTTCTTACCCCAAAACCATAATTTACTTGATTTTTTATGTTTCTTTTTAACTTCTGGTGCTTTCTTTATCTTAGGTAATTCCTGTGGGTGGAATTGTTCTAAGGGATTAACTTTAAATGTAGAATGACTTTTAATTGTACTTTGATTAGTTTCATTATTAATTATGTCGTTATTTCTTGAATTCAAAGTATCTGATATTATCATATTCTCATTATCATTCTTACCATTAAAAGTATAATCATTGTTTCCACTATTGGCACTATAATCTTTATCCATATTCAATATATTTGACCACTGTAGATTCTTATTATCTTGTATTAGTTTTAATTGTTGGAATATTATCTTATACAATTTTTGATTTGTAGTTTCCTCATTATCATTATTTTTTCGTCTTATCTCATTTGCAGCATCACCTTCTTGTTTATTTGGTAAATAATCAGACGAATCATCGGCATTACTATCATCATTCTCTTTCGCATCCAAATTCTTACTAGTTGTTCTACTCCATGAAAATTTAATAGGCATATCAGATTGTAAACTATTAGAACCATTCATCTGTATACTTGATCTTTGTGCTTCATCTTTCCATTGTTCAATTATTTGTAAACATTTCCGATTCATATTAGAATTATTTAAATTTATCTCTGTTTCTGTATCAATCTTATTAAATAATCTATTTAATACCTGTCTACTATTTTTATTTTGATTCAAAATTTGATATAAATCAGAGGAATCACCATTGATGTCAATATTTATTTTATCATTATTTAGAGAATCAATATTAAAAGGTTCAAATAATTGATCTATAATATTTAATTCTATGTCATTATTATCCATTTTTTTACTTTAAAAAAAAGGTTTGTTTTTATTGTTTTAAATATCTCAATTATTCAATTAAATTTTATTATAGGCCCTATAATACTAATAATACAACTAAACAGAATAAAAACACAATTCAACAAACAAATTTCTTACTTACTTAATTAATTAATTAATTAAACAAATTTCAAATTTATTTTCGATGAAAAATTAAACTTGAAAAATATCCAAAACATTTATAAAGTAAAATTATACACACAAATTTTCCTACACTACACAAGATATGTTCACTGTTACCATCCCACAATTTCCAAAATATAATATCTCTATCGCACTATTTAAAAATGTGGATAATATAGAGGAAATACGATCCAATTTAATAAATTTACCTATTGCCATCATTAACGCTAGAACAATTGTCTCTCAAGAACAATTAATGACAGCATTATATAGAGTTTTCATAGAGGAAAAATATAATAGAGTAAGAACAAAAACTTTGCATTCTGAATGTTTGTTAGCGTTATCACCAACTTCAAATATTGGTGATGCATTTAAAAAATTTGGTATTAATGAAAATTGTAATGAAATAATTTGTTTACAAATTAATGAAATTGGTAAAGATGAACAAGTTAATTTTAATGATATTGTGAATGGTGTTGAAGTGGAATTTAATGATAAAAATCTTCATCAATTTCTAGATAAAGATTTAGTAAGAAAAGTATGTGAATTTGTTTTTTGTTTTTCTTATTACTTAGATGTGTTTTACTAACAGTTATATTAATTTATTACATTTGTTATAACAATTTTGATTATAATAAATTGGGTTTTTCTTTAAATTTTTTTACAGATTTATAAATTCGATTCTAATTTTCAACCTCAAACAATCGATGAACTTTCAAGAGCAATTGTAGGTGCAATTCAACTAAGAGGCCTTTAAACAAAATAATAACATAAATAATTTTATTAATATTAAATTATTAAATTGAAAAAAATATGATTGAACTATTTACAATAACTGTAAAATAGATTTATATACATATACATAAATAAATATACAACAAATATAATTGTAATTGAAATTCAAGTAAGTAATTAGTGAATAGCTGAATTTTCATTTTTTTTAAATTGAGCAAAATGATCCACTAATTCTAATTCAGTTGAAAGTGTATCATATCTGTAATTAATTCTAATATCAGGAACATTAGTCTTTTCCACATTATTACCATGAACACCTTCTTGTTGAAATTCTGGACCAATCCAATGGCTCTTAATTTGCGCTTCCCACCCACTTTGTAAAACAGAATTTCTTGCTAATTCACACATATCTACATTTGACAATTTATAAATTTGTGCTGCCACTGAATATTCTTCAATCAATGGTTCTCTAGTGTAAGAAAATTGTAATGGATCATCTGTGGATAAAGAAACATTTAAACCTCTCTTAAAATATCTTGGGAATGGATTCTTATCATAAGTTAAAAACAATGCATTATTTGATAATGGTGACATTGCAATACCAACTTGATCTAAATAATATAAATATTGTACAAATGGAACTTTTCTTAATAAAATACCATGCGAAATACCTTGTGCTAAAAGATATGCTGAAACTAAATGCTCTGGATCACCAGCTTCACCACAATGTGGTCTTAATACAAATGTATTAAATCCCCTCTTAGCTCTCCATTGATTTAAACTTGCCATATTAGCATAAACATAATATAAATAATATGAATATGGCGGATTTTGTGGTGCATCCCATAATGATGGTCTTGGATATTTCTTATGGAAACGACGATCAACTTTAGATTCATCATCAACTGAATCAAACCCAATGACTCTTTGTAAGAAAATATGTAATTTTGGATGTGATTGTGGATTTTTAGTAACTTCAAATAATGGTTTGAATAAATTAATACAAATATCTTGGAAATTTTGTACAATATCAGTTCTTTTATAAATATCATATAATCTTGGTACTTGAATTAACCAACGAACATTATGTGAAATAATTTTATTATCAATAACCCATTCAGCTAATTTATCCCATTCATCAATCGATCTACCATAGATGGAAATTCTGTATTCACAATTTTGATATTTAGAATTTTCTAAATCTGATATAACTTGTTTAGTAATATCAGCTAAATAAGAACCATTAATATAATTATTTGTCTTTAAGAAAATTTCTCTTAAACGTGATTCACCAATTGGATTATATTTTAAATTAAATTTATCAAATCTATGAAAAGTATCCTTATGTGCATGCATATCTAAAGTATCAATAGATAAATCATAACCGGTTAAATTTAATGAACGGAAAACTTCATCTAATGATAAGACTTTACCATCTCTAAAGATAACTTTTTCATCTTTATTATGTCTTAATTTATATTTAATAAATCTTAAAAGATGTTTTTGATTCATACAAGCTGAATGATGAACGTGAGTATCCACTTTTCTAACATTATAAAAATCTCTATGTGGATTTCTCTTAGAGACACTTGTTTCTTGATATTCATTTAATAAATAATATAAATTCCAACGTGCTTCTAAATATTGTAATCTTCTAAAAGCGAATGATTTTGCTGGACCATCAGATGAAATCGATACTAATTTATCTAAATCTAAATAATAATCACGTAAAGTAGGAATTTGTGCAATTAGTTGATTTTTATCTTGAGTATTATAAACAATAAATGAATCATCATCATTTGTCTTGAAATCCCAATCTGTGTCTTCACCTGGAATTTCAATTGAATTAAAATCGAATACTTCAGTATCAGGTTTGTTGATAACTCTTACTACAGTTTTAGTTTCTGAAATGTAAGAGGGTTTTGGTGGTGGTGGATAAATGGGCCAATTATCATTATTTTTAGGATTTTGATCTTCATATTGTAATGAAAGATTTTGATATTTATGTCTTAATTGTCTACCATGATCGACTTTAGAGTAAAGATCAATTAATTCTGGTGATGGATCATCTAAGAAACTTTGTGATGGATCTTCAGCTAACATACCAATTTTATAATTTGCATTGTTATTAGTCTTATTAGTATTTTTAGTCTTATCCTTAATTAAGTCAGGAATAGTAAATTTTGCACCAGTGGAAAGTGTTCTTGAAGATCTAGTATTATTAGAACTATGCATTGATGAGACAGAAATATTTGAATCCTTTCTTTTATTCATTGAAGTAGGATTATTGTTAGTACTATTGTTGATAATATTATTCATGTTAGTAGTACTATTACTATTACTAATAGTGTAAGGTTGTGTAAAAAGAGCATCATTAACACCTGGTTCATCGGTTGCAATTTGTTTTGAATTATGTTCCATTAATTTTTGTGATTCATGATAAGAGAAATTAGCACCATTGGTAATGATATCATCATCATCCATGATACCATCAGTGGACTTAATAATATCATTATTATTATTATTACCATTTTGATTACTATTATTTGAATCAATGTTATCAATTTCATCATTCATTAACATACCAGAACTGGAAAGATCTGGTAGTGGTTCATGTGATGGGGCAGGTTCTAAAGATAAATCAGATAAATCCTGATTAATATTCATTTTTAACTGTAATTGTATTGGTTTGTTAGTTCTAATTCAATTTACAAATAGTTTTTCTAAGAATACTGTGTATTGAATATTACTAAAAAATTCGATATATTGCAAATTCCTTAAAAAATATTTTTTTCAATGACAATTCCAAAAAAGTACTACGGCGTTAACTACTAAGGAGAGATCGGTGGGGACATAGGGGTAAGTTCTTTACGCCTTGTATATTGTATGTATTGTAGATTAGTTGACAATTTGTTGCTGTGTAGTGTAAATAAGATGTTAGCCCACATACGATAGAAAATGTTATTGCCAACAGTGTCTTCAACCCCTTATACAAAATCCTTTTCAAGACCTAATTCCAATTGCACCAAACCCTAATCAACCCTAGACAGCCCTAACAAACCCTAATTAAAAATTAAGTTGTAGCCCTAACCCTAACGTAAACAAACAATTTCCCCTTTGGGGAATTCTGTGCTAAATTGATTTGCAAAGAACACAAAAAAGAAACTGAAATAAATTGTTTTTCATTTTGTGTATCGATGCACAATATTATATTAAATTACATTAATTAATATACACGTTTCCTTATTACAATAAGATTACAATCTTTCCAAATTACACTCAATTGAATAAATTTAATTATGGATAAATATTTACAGCAGGGATTTGATCCCAACAGTTTACGAATTTCTGAATTAAGACAAATCTTAATAAGTAATAGAATTTCATTTAAATCAAATGATAAAAAAGTTAAATTATTAAAATTATATAAAGATTTTATTGAACCAATATTACCTGATTTAAGGAAACAAATTAAGGATAATACTGATAAGTTTGAATTTTTAAATCAAGAAGAATCAGATTCTAATGATGACTCTGATGATAATAATTCCATTTCGTCTATAGGATCTGGTCCCTCTTCAGATTTAGATTTAAATTCTGCTTCTGATTCAGAATCAATTTCAAATTCTAAAGTCTCTAATGCTTCTTCTTCGAAGTCTTCAAAGCGAATTAAACAGCGCGTAGATAGTGAAGAAATTAATGCAATCATTCAAGATGCAATTAGAGAGGGATCGGAAAATGGGAATGATTATGATAAAGAGAAAATTCAATCAAACAATCTAATAAATAATCGAGTAAGTAATGATGAATTTTTATATGATACTTCAATGGAAGAGGATAATCCTTCGGAGAGTTCCCGCAATGAATCCAACAGAGAATCCACTAGTACCACAAATAATAATATATTCAATTCAAATGCCTTTAATACACCACAAAAATCAAAGGAAAATAAAAAGAGAAAAATTGAGGAAGTTATTGAAATTTCTGAATCCGATTTAGATTCAGATTCAGATTCTATTTTGAATAAACGTAACAATAATGCTAATGATGAAAATGAAGATATTAACAATACACCAATCATAAGAAAAATGGCTAAAAAATCACCAAAAAAGATGACTCCAAGTAAAAGAATTAGTAGAGATGAATTAAGAACTAATATGGAATATGATAAGGAAAAGGATATCGCTAATGATTCATTCTTTAAATCAAGAACAGTTCCTAAGGATTCAAATGCTTTAAATAAATTCGATTTTTCCATTAATAGTAATAAGGAAACCTTATCACCAAATATTGATAACTTAAATATCTCTAAAGATTTTGCTAAACAATTAAATAATGCTGTTAACGATTCTATTAATAAGACTGATAACGATACTAACACTAAAAATAAGATCACTAAGAGTAAAAAAATAAAATCACCTAAATTAAAGCAAAATAAAATAAATAATGATACTACACCAACACCAATTGCGCTAAAAGATAAAATTAATAAAATTCAAAATGAAGAAGAAGAAAATGAATCAAATAAGAGTAAGGTCGATGAAAGAGAATTCAATAGAGGCGATATTGTCGAGCAAGAAGATTTAAATAATGCATTTGATACTCCCGAGTTACCATTTGAACAAAATCTTACACAAACCCCAATCAAAGGAGTGGAACAAAATATTATACAAACCCCAATCAAAGAAATGGAACAAAAGATATTAAACAGTGCAAAGAAAAACTTTAATAGCAATAACATTATTCCCCCTATTGAAAATAAACCAGTTTCAAAGGTAAATGAAATAAAACCAGATTCAAAGGTTGAAGAACCAAAATCAACAACTGTTGAAATAGAAGATAATGAGCAACTACCTGAATTGAATGAAGAAACAGAACCCGTTACTGATGTGGAAGAAAATGTTAACAAACCATTTGAAAATAATGAGATGATTATTACCCCAAAGAAATCGAAATTACGTTTCGTTAAAACTTTTATTCTATTTTTAATTAAATTAATTTTAGTTGCTATTGTGGCATTAGCGCTCTTATTCAGTGCTTGGTATTACCAACAAAGAATTGCTATTGGTTATTGTAATAATGAAATCGAATTACCCACTTTACAAGAACGTTATCCAGAAGTTAATGGGTTAGATAAAATTGATATCTTATTAGAACCATATAAACCAACTTGTTTACCATGTCCACCAAACACTATTTGTTTCCCCAATATGGAAATTAAATGTGATTCACAATTTAGATTAGATAAACCATTCTTTAATTATAATAACACTATTCCATTTTTCGATAAATGTGTCGAAGATAATAAGAGAAATGAATTAATTAATGAAAT
>JAJLYE010000206.1:31499-52305 GCA_030571715.1 Grigorovia jiainica (nom. inval.) | reverse complement strand
GATTTAGATTCAGATTCAGATTCTATTTTGAATAAACGTAACAATAATGCTAATGATGAAAATGAAGATATTAACAATACACCAATCATAAGAAAAATGGCTAAAAAATCACCAAAAAAGATGACTCCAAGTAAAAGAATTAGTAGAGATGAATTAAGAACTAATATGGAATATGATAAGGAAAAGGACATCGCTAATGACTCATTCTTTAAATCAAGAACAGTTCCTAAGGATTCAAATGCTTTAAATAAATTCGATTTTTCAATTAATAATAATAAGGAAACCTTATCACCAAATATTGATAACTTAAATATCTCTAAAGATTTTGCTAAACAATTAAATAATGCTGTTAACGATTCTATTAATAAGACTGATAATGATACTAACAGTAAAAATAAGATCACTAAGAGTAAAAAAGTAAAGTCACCTAAATTAAAGCAAAATAAAATAAATAATGATACTACACCAACACCAATTGCGCTCAAAGATAAAATTAATAAAATTCAAAATGATGAAGAAAAAAATGAATCAAATAAGAGTAAGGTCGATGAAAGAGAATCCAATAAAGGGGATATTGTCGACCAAGAAGATTTGAATAATGCATTTGATACTCCCGAGTTACCATTTGAACAAAATCTTATACAAACCCCAATCAAAGAAATGGAACAAAATAAATTAAACAGTGCAAAGAAAAACTTTAATAGCAATAACATTATTCCCCCTATTGAAAATAAACCAGTTTCAAAGGTAAATGAAATAAAACCAGATTCAAACATTAATGAAATAAAACCAGATTCAACGATTAATGAAATAAAACCAGATTCAAAGATTGAAGAACCAAAATCAACAACTGTTGAAATAGAAGATAATGAGCAACTATCTGAATTGAAGGAAGAAACAGAACCAGTTACCGATGTGGAAGAAAATGTTAACAAACCATTTGAAAATAATGAGATGATTATTACCCCAAAGAAATCAAAATTACGTTTCATAAAAACATTTATTCTATTTTTAATTAAATTAATTTTAGCTGCTATTGTGGCATTAGCGCTCTTATTCAGTGCTTGGTATTACCAACAAAGAATTGCTATTGGTTATTGTAATAATGAAATCGAATTACCCACTTTACAAGAACGTTATCCAGAAGTTAATGGGTTAGATAAAATTGATTTCTTATTAGAACCATATAAACCAACTTGTTTACCATGTCCACCAAACACTATTTGTTTCCCCAATATGGAAATTAAATGTGATTCACAATTTAGATTAGATAAACCATTCTTTAATTATAATAACACTATTCCATTTTTCGATAAATGTGTCGAAGATAATAAGAGAAATGAATTAATTAATGAAATTGTGGAAAAATCATTAGAATTTTTAAGGTTAAAAAATGCTAAAATCAATTGTGGTAACAGTGATGAAGATATCGAAAGTGGTATTAATGAAAATGATCTTTTCAATATTTTCAATGAGTCTAAGAATTCAAATTTTATCGAAGATTCTACTTTAAATGAAATCTGGGGTAGCGTTATAAAAATTTTAAAACAACAACCAGAAATTACATATAGGCAAGTGAGTAAAATTTTCTTTTTTAATGAAATAAATGTTCAAAATCCTTAAATTAAAAATTAATATTTTTTTTAATGCAGTATTTGGAACATTTATATTCTTTTCAACATTCTGCGAATTATTATTACTAACAATCTTTTTTATTTTTGTTTTATTAATGTTTTCTTTTTTACATTAAGCAAATTAAAAAAAATGCCATTTTTTATTATAGTTACTCGACTTTGGAGATCAATTTACCGACAAAACCAACCAAGACATTCAGACCAATGATATTCAAGGGAAAGAGGGATATATTCAAGAAAAGGAGGAATCAAGAGAAAGGAGAATTATTCGATCAACATCCAAGAAGTATATAAGTTTAAGATGTCAATTTGAAAATGAAATTTATCAAAGATATAATAACAATAAAAGCATTATTTGGTTAATTTTTATTGTGTTATTCTGTGGCAAATTTACACAATTGAAATTTAAACAATCTGTTGAATCGCGTAAACAAATTAATGAACTATACGAACAAGTTTTAACAAAATTAAAGAAAAATAAATCAACTAATAACGATCAATCATATTTAAGTGCCGTTCAATTAAGAGATACTCTTTTAAATGCTGAAGTAAATTTGAAAAAAAGAAATGAGATATGGAATAAAGTTTTGAAAAAAATTGAATCTGAAAATACAAACATTAAATCAAGTTTGTTAGAGGTCCATGGTGAAATAATGAAATGTTTAGAATATATTGGACCATTAGATGAATCCGATTAGTTTTAACTTAAGACCAGACACATTAGTCTAATCTTTAATCTGTAATATTTATAAAAATGATATATTTATAGTTTGCATGAATTATTTGTTGTTTTAGTAGAAATATATTATATAAGTATATAATTTGGACAATTTTTTAACACAACGTGTATGTATATACGTAATATTAGCTTTCCTTTTCATTAATATTGAATAAGCTAGTAAAATTATAATCAAAATGCAATAATTATAAAAAACTTCTATAATACAGTTTATATTTAAATTTTTATTATGACCATTTATCTTCGTTTCATATTCAATGGATTAATTTTAGGTCTACCGACTTCTCTAAAGGTAGATTTATTTGCCATATTACCTACCGGTGGTAAACTACCATTTATTAACTTTGAATCGTTGTTTAATTTATTATGGTTATTATTATTATTCTTATTCTTAGTATATTATCGTTATTTAATGCATTTGAGGTAATATTACGATGAACTATCTGGGCAGGTGGTGCGTACCTACTATTATTATTGTCACTGTTTAAATTTGGAACATTTTTATTACCACTACCAGTTTCAGAATTTATACTTGGCTTTATTATATCAGTATTCATAGTTGTTCCCTGTTTATCAACTTGCTTATTAATCGTATCGTTGTTATCTTTTGTATTTTCATTATTAATATTATCAATGTTTGTGTGATCGTTTTTGTTATCGGTAGGCTTTATTGCATTATTTCCCCCAATGTTCAAACCTTTTCCCTTTGGTGCAAATTGTTCATAAGTTTTATCTCTCTTTTGATTAATCTTATCTAAGACGCTAGCTGGTATACGCTTGGAGGTAGATTGATCCAAAGTATGTTTTACCGATACTGCTTGGTATTTTGGATCAAAAACATTTTCATTATTAATGGATTTATTTTGCTGAAGATTTGTGGCACCTTTAGCGGTAACAAATGTCACAGGTTCATTGGAATTTTCTAGATCCGACATAGTATTATTGGTGGTATTGGCGTTGTTGTTTAAATTATTAATATTATTATTAGCAAAATTATTTCTAGCATTGTTATCTTTTGGGTTAATTGTATCAGACCATAAACTGTCATCACCGATATCATCACTAAACATTAAAGAGTCATCTAATAAATCTTCCTGTTCCTCTATAGTCATACCTTTGGTATTATCCTGTTTGATATCAGCTTTAGGCGCAGTACTTACATTAGTATTACTTTTATTTTTATTAATGGGTATTGGAATATTATTATTTGTTGTGTTATTTACTGATTGTTTAGTTTGTTCTCTCTTAATAGGTATAGGAACAACATTATTATTTCCCACTCTTTCGAACTGTCTTTTTTTTGCATTCGGTAGTTGTATATCTGTGTTTGTATAATCCATTGTGTTTGACCTAGATGCTTCAACTATTTCATCAGATGGTCTAAACAATTTACTTTCATCAAAATCAGGTGGATCAAATTTAACTTTATCAATTTTAGATAAGAAATCTTTATCATAAAGACAATTACCCAATGCATTACCAAAGGAACGTAAAGCTCTCTTTAACGCATCTGTCACGGCAGATTTCTTAGCTCTTTCAAAAGCAACAGGTTTCCTTTTCTCATTTTCAACGGTACCATAACCAATATCTTCCCTAAAGGTGCCACCAAGTAGAGTAACTCTTACCACTGCAGTACAACCAATACTAAATCTGTTTTGTCTTTCATCAAGAAAATCAATGGTAACATTTTTCACTTCAGTGGACCAACCATTATAACCAAAGATTTGGTTTGCCAAATTAATTGCCTTCCAACCTTCAATATATGCTACTTTATTTGCACCGAACCCGACACGTTTAGAGATATATTCTGGGCCTAATTTTTTATCCAATTTTGCCTGTATGTCGTCGTTCATCGCTTTTGGTAAACAATTACAAATATAAACGTGAAATTCACTATGAAATGGTACAGATCTGTGTTCTTCCAATTGTAGATATTGTATAAATCAAATTCAATATTGAAATAAAATAAATTGATTCACGGTGGTTACCCCGACGGACGCGCGATGAGTTTCAAAATTTTCTCTTTTCTGGTTTTCAAATTAAAACAGTACAGTAAACAGTTACAATCATTACGTTAAACAATATATAACAGTGTGTTAGGATGTCTTATGGACAACGTTACCAGTTAATATTTAGTGATATCTGCAAGACGCGTTTTAATCACTTAGTGACGCGTCTATTTTTGGTCACTACAGTGCTGCAATGTTTACTTGTAGTACTTTTTAGTGGTATGAATAAATGGAATAATTATATCTTAATGTTACCACATTTTGTTCAATTTTATTTGGTAACACTTTTAATTATTATCACTAGAAAAAATTATATGCATGTGGATACTTTGACCTATTCCAATGGTGTAACACAATTTTTTGGTCAAATTTTCCAATTTAAATTTGTTGTATATCAAATTATTTTTACAATGTGTAGTGTTATCTGTGCGTTAGCATTTGATAATTTATTTGTAGTGAATAATTATCGTCAAATTGTTAGTTATTTAATCTGTTACAGATTCTATATTTGGATTTTACTCCCATTTGTGTATAATTTACAATTTAATATTCTGGATTTAGATAAATTGCAATTTAAATTAGATAAACAGTTTGAATCACCACAATTAATTATTAAAAATAATTTAAAGAGAATTACTTTAAAATCAATTATTTTATCCACGGCATTAGTTTTTATCGTGGGGCCATTTGTACAGTCTTTCATTTGGAAGTTCATATTCAGTGGATTTATTCCAACTTTAAAGCTCTGGTGTTTGATGACCTTAATCTTTTGGAATTTTGAATTCATTAATTTATCATTTGATTCGCATATGATCATGGGTTGTTTGCATAAGGGTAAGCCAATTTCTGCCTTATCATCTACACCAATGGAAACCTTAATTAATGGATTACAATCTAAGAACAAATTTGCTAAATTAACCGCTTTCCAAGAATTAGCTTATAGAGCTACATCAGCGGATTCATCCTTAAGAATGCCGATTTATAATTATAATAATAATTATACTTTAAATAATTTAAATCTATCGAGTATGATAAATACCAATAATAATAACACAACTGTAAATAACAATAATAGCAATATTTTTAAGATTCATGGCTATAAGAATATTTGGTCAATCATATTACAAGAATGTTTAAATGTTATTGCCGAAACCAATGAGAATGTTAATGATTACTTAATTAAATTAAATGGTATCAATAATAATGATAATTATTTATTAAATAATCAATTTGATAAATTAAAGGAAAATGAAATTATCTTCGGTAATAAACCAAATAATAATATTAATAATAAGACATTTTACAATGATTTCAGCAATGACAACGGCAAAGGCAAATATCCACAAAAGATTTCATTGCATGAAGGTAATATCTTGTTGAATAGACATTTAAGACATCTAAGACATAATAATAATCAACATAGTCGTAATCCTATGGATTATACTTCCAGAATAAATAATAACTATATTGATTCTAATGATAAATTTAATCAATCAATCTTAACACATGATACAAAACTAACCAAAATGATTAAATTAGTTTATTATAAATGCCAAGATTACGTTTTACAATTTTTCTTCCCAAATAATACCACTACTAATAATGCATCCGGTAACACAAATAACACTATAGCAACTACTAACAATGGCACTGGTAATAAATTATCAATTTTTGAAATTTGGTATTTCTCCAAGGAAAGAATTGCTAAAAAATTAATACCAATTCCAAATTATCATGCTGGGAGTATCATTTCCATTATGGGCTTCTTAATAAATTCTCTAGAGGAATCACCTCGTGGTAATATCGTGGGTACTGTAAATCAAGTATTAATGGCATTAGAAAGATCCATCGCTACATTGGGTAAATTTACAGAGTACAATTCAGTAAAGGATGACACTGATGAAAATAACATTATCAACATGAATAATGTCACTATACTTTACGAATTATCAATAAATGCGTTTTTAGAGATTGTATTGAAATATAATGAATTATTAAATGATGTTCAATTGGATGAAGATGTGCAGAAATTGAGTAAATGGGTATTAGATATGTGTCAATAGTTGTAATTATTACTCTTATATAATGTATACAATGTATAGTTATATTAACAAAAGTCAATAAAGGACATGGCAACTCTCTTTGGTATATAAGTAAATTCTCCCTTAATGATTGTCTTCTTATATTAAATTTATTTTTCTCGACGCAATTAAATATAATTCCAGATCCCTAAAGGAAAATAGTACAAAATATCATATTATAATACGCAAATAACTATATCCATTACAACAATTATATATTCAAGTCAATATAATGAACAACCCACCATCAAGTTTTGATAATTTTGATAAGGCAAGCGAAGAACAAACATTCTGGCAAAATATAAAGTCACATTGCAAAAAGCAACCCTTAGTCCCAATTGGAGCGCTGTTGACCACTGGTGCAGTTATTCTAGCTGGGTTAAGTTTAAGACGTGGTAATCAAGTTAAGGCACAATATTATTTCCGTTGGCGTGTTGCACTTCAAGGTGCTACTTTAGTAGCTTTAGTTTCTGGTTCATTTATTTATGGTAAGGAGAAATACCAGCAAAAAATAAGTGAGAATGACAAATTAAGAATTAAAGCGCAAAATAGGGAGAAAATGTGGATTAGAGAGTTGGAGAGACGTGATAGTTTAGTTAAGGAAAGAAGAGAAAGAGCTAAGGCAAATGAATTGGAAGATGAGAAAATTTCTTTAGAGTTAGAAAAAGAGATTAAAGAATTACAGTCTAAGATAAATGACGTTAAGGATAAAAAATGATTCTATGTTTACAATTATATTATATAAATATCTGACCTGCCGGTATGTTTTCCTTTTTGTTTTTCTATTTATGTATTTGAGTAAAGACATATAACATATAACACTCATATTACACTGTAACAAACACTCCCTTTATATTCAATCATTTCTTATTAATTAAAAATATATTTAATTGAAATTTAAAGAAAAATTAAATTTGTAATTAGATATTAAAATAAAACATATATATAACAAATTAGTATAACAAATATGGTAGATACACTGTCAATGCCTTCGATCCATTGTTCTATAGCAGTGGAAGGTACTGATAGTCAAGTTTTTAATTTAAATTTGCATCCAGAGACTCAGATCTTCAGAATTGTGCAATACGTTTATGAAAATTTGAGACAGAATGGTATATTGATTAATGGTAGTTTATTAGACATTGGACAATACAGTTTACATTATCTTGGCCACGATTTGAGCTTAACTGCAAGTTTAAGGGATGTCGATCACTCTAAAAGAACAAACGTATATTTAAATTTTGAATTTGTTAAAAAGAATAATATGTCTGGTGTGGCCCTAAATCTAGATTATGATTATTTGACCGATTTCCAACAATTTGATTTAAATATTCAATTTAACATTTTACAATCTGTTAGTCATGACAAGAACAAAGATATAGTAAAGAGAGGTCCAATTTTTGAATATTTATTGAAAGATGTAGGTATTAATGAGATGAAGGGTTCCAAGTTATTAAAACAGACATTATCAAAATTAATTGAATTAGAAAACCAACAGGAAAAGTCGATTTGTTCTAAAATTGATCAACATTCATTAACAGATTTAATAAGTTTTAAAATTTTAGGTAATGATAATGACAAAATTGTTACATTAAATAATGGTAATGATTTAATTAATGATAATTTTATGGACTCCAAATTGAAGGAAATCTTTGGATTCGAATTTCCACCGGAGAGAAACTCTACATTTACTGTTATGTTTTATGTTAAACATCGTATGTTTAGAAATATTGAAGAAAATTCATTTAAATTAAATTTGATATCTGATTTCCCATTATTGTATACTTCAATGCATATAAATGATATGACGACAATTGATGATGTCGTTGACTATATTCACTATAATTGTATCATTCATAATAATAAAGATTGTAAGGATATTATCAAACTAATTATTAATGGTCAAATTGTGCCTAATTTAAATGAACAAGGTACTGAAATTAAATTAATTGAACATTTGAATTTAAATAAAAATATTAAAAAATTCAATATTCATGTACAAGTTTCAACTGACAATAGTATTGTTGACCATGTAGATTCATTTTGGTTTGAACATTTCAATTCAAATAATTCTGTTATATCAAGTGATTCGGAAATTGAAATTCATAATAATGACAACGAAATTAATAGTAATGGTAGTGAAGTTGATGCTGATTTTCATGATAGTGCAGGTACAAATATTCCACCAATTATTACGAACAATACAATACCTGGTAACGATAAAAAAGGCATATTAGAACAAAATGATAGCAAATCCTATCAATTATTTACCGAATCAGGATTATCTATAACACCTTTAGAAGGGTATTACACTAAATGTTTAATTGATAATAAGGAAGAAGTGTTTATTGAAACTAAATATCTTCAATTATTAAATGCAAAGATTAATTTACCAAACAATGTTGAAATTCCATTAGACGATTGGGAGCAAGCTCATGTTAAGGAAAATTTTATCGAATTAGATGATGATATAGTCAATAAAATTATTGATAATATTGATATTGATATAGTAAAGGAGGATATTGATGATTTTTCAATCTCTCTTGAAGATGGTGATACTGTGATAGAAGATTTGACTTTTAAAGATAAAATCTTAGGAACATTTAGAAAGGTAGGTAGATTTATGTGGTTAGTATTGAAAACTATTTACTTGTTAATAAGTGGTTCTGTTGTTTTCCTTTTAATATTATTTCAGTTAATCCCAATTTTACCTGTTAGGTATATTGTATTAATAGTAATTGTTTGGGTGATAAGAACAATAATAACTAAAAGAGAAATTCTAGATATATGGATTGATTATTTTAATTTGAATGTGGTTAGTGATGGAGAACTTTTAAAGATACAGAATTTTATAACTGAAGGCAAGATCCAAAACAAATTTTATTTTGAGTTAATTAAAAATAATGATATTACAAAATTGTTTGAACATTCTACATTACAAGATGTTAGATATGAGTTGTATGAATTGTCTAATATTGCTATTAACAATGGTCGTTCCGATACAGAATGTTTCCTTGAATTCTTATCTAAATTTAAAACAGGAGAAATTAATAAGGAATGTATGGATACCTTTGTTGTAAAGATTATTCTTAAAAGTCAATCACAACCAATTGATGAAAATAATAGATTAGTTAATGAATTATTGTTATTAATTAAAGGTTATATGGAGGTACAAAACAGTTCGGAATATCCATTTTATAGAAGGGTATTACAAAAGGCAAGATTGGCATATGATAGAATAGAAAATACTAATCCAATTGGTGTTGCCTTAGATTATATAGTTCCAGATAATTTTAGAGATAATTGGTTCGGAACTATAATTAAAAATATTGTCTTATATTTAATTTTATTAATCCCTATGATGAATGGACCAGTGGATAAAATTTTGAAGAAGCGTCAAAAAGAACTTGAGAAATTCAAATTAGAACAACAGGCACTTAATCAAAATAGAAATACTAATAATGATGAGGACAATAATATAGACATTAACGAAGATATTAATGACGATGCTGCTCCCTTATTGAATATAGCTGTTCGTGAGTTAGATACTGAAGAGCGTGATACTACACTTGAAATGGTAGCTGATCATGATGTTATGCAGGACGAGGGCGACAATATCAATGAAATAGATAGTAATGGATCATTATTAGATAGTGGTAATAATATTGAAAATGTTAGTATTGAAAAAGATAAAAACGCAACTGAAACTAGTTCATTAAATTCAAATCCAAATGCTGGACTTATATCAAATTCGACTGGGGAAACAGCAGAAACTATAACTTCTAGCGCAATTGAAGATTCAATTTTGAATGACTATTTAAGTAGTGGTAATGATAGAAATAGTAATGATAGTGATGATGAAGAGAATGTTAAGCATAAGAGTGAAACAGAAGAGAATGATAGAGAAGAGGAAACTAGACCACTTCTTGAAGAGGCAAATACATTGGAAAATATTATAATTGAAAGATACTCATCGAATGAGAACGAACCAATTGAGGAGGAAGAATCAATTGATATTAATTCAAATGTGTCAACCGATACACCGGTCGAAATTACACCAATTATTCATGAGACAACTAGTGATGTCGAAGAGCAAGTACATGAAATGCAACATGATATTGATTAATATTACAAAGGTCGTTAAAGAAACGACAGGAAGGAGAGAAATTTTTACAGGACACTTTGAATCTTTTAGTAATTCATGTTATTGGATGGTATTACACCCAAGGATAGTTTCAACTCTAGATCATATAAAAAATACATATATAATTTAATATACGAGAAAAAATGGGTTCAATTAGTAATAAAAAACTAACATTAAGATAATCTCTCTAGACGGATAATGAGTACAGAACAAATTCTAGAAATTTGTCAATGAATAAATAAAGTGTTAGTAATGTGTATAGTTATTAGCGTATAGAAATACTCGACACTTTATGGGATATTCAAAATATTATTAATGCGATGAGCAAATAATGGTACAAAAATCGGCCGAGACATATTACATATTCGAAAAACCTCGAAAATTGTTCGGGCTAAAATGCAAAGAAAAGCGGAAGGAGCAATTTAGTAATATAAGAAAATGTGTATAGAATACACATGTGTTAAATTACGTAATTAATAGACTTCCAGGTTTGTTAACTTAACATATATAAATGATTATAGTTTTTCTGTTTCCCCTTATTGCTTAATTGTTAATCAATGTTTTTCTATAAAAAAATAATAAAATAATCAATATATTATATTTGTTAATTATAATAAGCATATTATAAGATATACAAAGTAAAATTAAATTTAATAATATACAAAAACTAACATCAAAAGTTAACCAAAGAAAATATAAATAACAAAAATGGTCGCTCAAGTTCAAAAAGCTGCTCCAACATTCAAGAAAACTGCCGTTGTTGATGGTATATTTGAAGACATTACATTAGAACAATACAAGGGTAAATACGTTGTTCTTGCCTTTGTTCCCCTAGCCTTTTCATTTGTTTGCCCCACTGAAATCATTGCCTTCAGTGATGCGATTAAGAGATTCCATGAAATTGATTGTGAAGTTTTATTTGCTTCAACAGATTCAGAATATTCTTTATTACAATGGACCAACATGTCACGTAATGATGGTGGTTTAGGACCTATTGATATCCCATTAATTTCAGATAAGAACCATTCCTTATCCCGTGACTATGGTGTATTAGTTGAAGAGGAAGGTGTTGCACTAAGAGGTTTATTTGTTATTGATGCTCAAGGTATTGTGAGACATATTACTATCAATGATTTATCAGTTGGTAGAAATGTTGAAGAGGCATTAAGAGTTGTTGAAGGTTTCCAATGGACTGATAAGAATGGTACCGTGTTACCATGCAATTGGACTCCTGGTTCTGCTGCCATTAAGCCAACTGTCACCGATTCGAAAGAATACTTCCAAGGTGCTAATAAATAAGCTTTACGACACCTTTTCTGTTCCTCTGTTTTTCTTTTCTGAATTATATAGATTGTATACTGTATTTATCAATATCTATATAGACAGTTTTAGTTTAAAATAATTGTTAATACATTTTACAGTATGTTTATTATTGTAGACTTCACCCCGTAAGAAATGAGTGCAGGGAAATTTAAGGGTGGTGAGATTAAGAGCCTCCCAATACGGCGATTGCCGCCAAGATCTACAGATTGCAAGTCCAGAAGGAAAGAGAACAGTCGTAAGCAGTCAGAAGAGTGGACCAACGCAAGAAACTAGAACCTGCTGCACAGAGTCCACCATGACAAATTAATATTAGTAATAACCCGCATTAATAAGCTGTTAACGATGGATTTTTCGGTCCTTACCTCCGTTTTTCTGTCATTTTGCACGGCGAAGAGCCCATTAATAATAATTCTTCCGTTTCCAGATCTTTTTAAGGGAGACGAGAATTTATTGCGGAAAAGTATTTAAGGCACTCATTTTTTTCAAAAATCGATATATTTCAATTCAATTTATAAAAAAAGTATAATATAATATAATATAAAATAGATATATTAAATTACAGATAAGTACATATTCCCCTAAAAACACTAATTAATTATACAATGGTCGCTCAAGTTCAAAAACCTGCTCCAGCTTTCAAGAAGACTGCCGTCGTTGATGGTATATTTGAAGAAATTTCATTAGAACAATATAAGGGTAAATATGTTGTCCTTGCATTTGTTCCATTAGCTTTTACATTTGTTTGTCCAACTGAGATTATTGCATTCAGTGATGCCATTAAGAAGTTCCATGATATTGATTGTGAAGTTTTATTTGCCTCTACTGATTCTGAATATTCTTTATTAGCATGGACTAATGTCGCTCGTGCTGAAGGTGGGTTAGGTCCAGTTAATATTCCATTATTAGCTGATACTAATCATACTTTATCTCGTGACTACGGTGTTTTAATTGAAGAGGAAGGTGTTGCCTTAAGAGGTTTATTCGTTATTGATGCTCAAGGTATTGTGAGACACATTACTATTAATGATTTACCAGTTGGTAGAAATGTGGAAGAGGCATTAAGAGTTGTTGAAGGTTTCCAATGGACTGATAAGAATGGTACCGTGTTACCATGTAACTGGACTCCTGGTTCTGCCACTATTAAACCAACTGTTGCTGACTCTAAGGAATATTTCCATGATGCTAACAAATAATCTTTTAATGATAACAATAAAATTTAGTTAATATTATTTTGATATAGAAAAAAAAAATTGAAACACTTAATGATGTTTATGTAAATAAGTAAGAATAAATAATGTAAATAATCTTATAAGTATTTAATTTTGCTAATTAGTATAAAAAAAATATCCTATTTCATGCATGCGAAATGATTCTTTCAAAGAAGAAGTTTTGATAAGACATATGTTTGGCTAATTATAGAACAATTAACAAAATTTGAAATAGTGTGGCTTTGTATGCTTCTGATTGTAGTAATTTATTCAGCAACAATCACCTCATTCATTTATACAACTTAAAAAAAGAACTCAGGATTCAACAATATTACAAAGGGATGAATTGTTTCAATTTGATTTCAATTTGATTTCAAATTAAAGTTTTCAAGAAAAATAAACACAAAATTCAATGAACACGCATTAGTTTTAATTTCATTTCATAATGAACACGATTTAATTTGATCTTTAACTCAAAATGGACAACAAATTGAAATAGTCACTTTACAAGAATTTCCTTAAACAGGCAAAAGAAAAACGGATTAATTTCCAAGAAAAGCCAATTTTCCCCCAAAGAGGAAAACAATAGATTGCACTACTCCTTTTTCTTTCTCTTTGCCCCAAAGAGGCGATTCAATTTACTGGAAAGGGAACAATAAATTTAAAAATAAATTTTCAGCAAAAGAAACAAGGGAACAGAAAAGCAATTGTGTTTTTTTCCAAGAGTCTCGAAATTCGAATTTATTGAAATTTGTTTCCCTTGAAAAACAAAATGTAAACTAAAACGCGAAAAAACTGAAAATCAAACATATGTCGCGTTGTTTACTTTTCCGTTTCGGGAGACACCGCGAAACGCGCCCTTATATTTTTTTGAAATTTAAAAATTGGTACAATCTCAATGTACAAATGCGTACATCACGTTTCCTAATTAGGCAAATAATTGACAATTTCGCCCATCCGGGAGTAAATTAATTTTTTTTTTATTCTGCAAAAACACGAAATTTAATAACTTAACTTTTTCAAGTAATAAATTGACTTCATTGTTTATATTAATTAAATTATTTATATTCCCTTTTAGTGGAACTAATTGACCATTTTGTAATTTATTTACCCTTTTGGGCTAGTTGACAGTTGAGTTAATAATCTTTCTACTGGTATTTCACTTAAAATAATATCTGATCAAATTTAATTTGTTTGACATTTTCAATCTTATACTTTATTGGCGGTTTGCTTTTTTCGTATACACCATTTGACAATATTATATTATTTATTGTTATACATTCTACTTTAATTTGTTTGTAATTCATTTATTGTTATTATTATTTTCCATATATATATACTTTAAATTTTATTTCCTACTGTAGATATTTTATTATCCTCCCCGTCAGTAAATATAGAAAGATTATTTCAACTACAAACATTATAATGAGCGCTTCAACTGTTTCATTACCAATAACTACAAATAACATGCAAAACAAAATTAATGAAATTAATCCTTCAACTAAAAAACCATCATTACCATCTTTAGCTACGTTATTAACCAATGACAATGATAATGATGATAATAAAACATTATCTGCTTCACCATTATTAGATTCATTACAAAAAAATTTCTTTACTGATAATCAAGGATTTATTAAATTACCACCAATTTCATTCAATAGACCAAAATTAATGGAAAGTTGTTTAAGACATACTGCTTCTTTACCAAATATCAGTAAATTACCAACACCAACTGAATTATTTAATGATAACAATAATACAAGTAACAGTTTTGTGAAAAATGAAATTACAAATATTACATTATCAACACCATCGTCTACTCCAATCATTTTGAATAATAATGAAACATATAATAAATTACCCATGACTCCAATTAATAATAATAAATTTAAATTATCTGGTGATAATAAGAAAAATTATAAGCTACTGGATATAGAATCTGCTACTCTTGCCAAAGTTATTACACCAGCTCCATTGATACAATCAAATTCTACAATTACAAAGCATTTTTTGAATTCTAATACCATCGCTAATACAGATACCGATATTCAACCACAATCATCCAAAATTCAAAATGAAAACAATATCAATAACGTATCTCCTGTAGATAACAGTAATGATTTACAAACAAATACTGCTAGTATCGCAACTTCTAGTAATCAATCATTTACCAAAAAATTCGATGTCATTTCACCATTAAATGCTGTTAAAAATATTCTTACACCACCAACAAATGAAAAAAAGAGAGCATTTGCATTTATAACACATTCAAAGGATACATTTGGTGTTAAAGAACCTAAAATTGATAATGCACCATTAGCACGTCGTAAAAGAAGAAGAACATCTGCTCAAGAATTAAATATTTTACAATTAAGTTTCGAAACTAATCCAACACCACATAAATTAATTAGATTGGAATTAGCAAAACGTTGTCATATGTCGGAAAAAGCTGTTCAAATTTGGTTCCAAAATAAGAGACAAGCTACAAAGAGACAAAAATTAGCAATGCAAAATAAGAATAAATCACAAATTGAAAATATTTCCATGATGGATATTGATGAAATGGATGATTCAATGATTATGAATAAAAATGATTTAACCATTCCACAAGATCATATGCATCAATCTACACCAAAATCTAAATTACCAAAGACACATTCAACACCAACAAAGAGTAAAAATAATTCTGCAAATACTACTCCAAATTCAAATGTTAAGAGTGGTCAAGCATTAACATTCCATGTTAGAAATGATAAAAAAATATTAACACCTATTAAGATATCACCAAATAATAAAGTTAATAAATTAATTAATAATTTTGGTCATAATCAATTTAATAATAAGATTTCACCAATTAAGAAACAAAAATTACAATTTAAATCTGGTAATAATAATAATAATAATGTTGCTAAGATTCCCTTAAAGGAAATTAATTCTAATATTTTCAAATAAATAAATTAATTTCGTTTTTCTTTTCCCAAAAATAGTAATAAATAATTATTTATATAAATTCATATATAAGCCTATCGTTCAATATTCTTTTAATACAAAATAAATTATGATTCTCAAGTATGAAAACCAATATATTCACTAATTGTTGCATTTAATTGATCGCCCCTGTTTTTATATTGACATTATCACCTCAATTGATCGTAAATTGTCAGCATTTGATAATCTTTGAAAGTATCCTTAAATAGAAATTAAAATAAAATAAGAAGAAAACAAAAAACGTTTAATTCTTTTGTTTTTTGTTGTTATACGTTATTGAATCAAAGTTAAATTAATATATATTAGTATATGATTAAGTTAATAATATATGATATAAGTTAAGGTTATTTTTGTTGTATAAATAAATTAAAATTAAGTTAAATAAAAAATATGTGATAATTTGTTTAATAAATTTAATTTAATTAGTTTAACCTCTTCTTCTACCGGTAGTCTTGGTATGTTGACCTCTAACACGTAAACCCCAGAAATGTCTAATACCACGGTGAGATCTGATCTTCTTTAATCTTTCTAAATCATCTCTTAATTTGGATTCAACATTGTTAGCTAAGGAGTGGTAGTCCTTACCGTCAGTAATGTCATTTTGTCTGTTTAAGAACCAAGCTGGAATCTTATAGTGAGTTGGGTTTTGCATAATTTGAACAACTCTTTCTAATTCTTCTTGAGTTAATTCACCAGCTCTCTTGTTTAAATCAACATCAGCCTTCTTACAGACTAAGTTAGAGTAACGACGACCAACACCCTTAATGGTAGTTAAAGCGTAAACAATTTTAATGTTACCGTCAACGTTAGTGTTTAATAAACGTAAAATATGTTGGAATGAACCTTGTTCTTGGACAACTAAAGACATTTTTACTCTGTTAATTTGATCGCTTGTATAGCAGAAAATGAAGTTTTTTTGAATTTCATTATTTTCAATTTACAATTTTTGAAAAATAATTAAAATTTGAGAATTACTTACTGCGTCTGTCCTAAACAGGAAATGTGCGGGCAGAAAAGGCGACGACGCAAAAACTGGGGTTGAGGTAACAGTCCCAGAGTATGAGGTGTCTGGGTGCTGTTTTGTTTTAGATTCTAAATGAAAAACAAAAAATGAGAGCAGTCACAGATGCAGTGGTACTGTAGGCACTAGGCAATGATAACTGTAATGTTAATGTAAGGTAATACTTTTTTATCATATCTATGCTTATATAGTAAAGTGTATATGTAAATTTGTACCTATATCTACGTATTTTCAGAATATTTACAAGATAAGCTCTTAAATGATTCCCATTCAATGAAAATCTTATTTGCTTTCAATAAATCATTAACTTCAACTTCTTCCCAAGGTATAATGTCAATGTAATCCTTGAATGGCTCAGTGTATTTAATTAAATTATTACGATTTTCATTAGTGACAAACAACAGTCTTTGTTTCGACAGAGAATGTTCTTGGAGAAATTTATTGATGGAGTGACTTAATTGATTACGTGAAAGACCTATTTCTTTACGATATATTAGGTCAATATGATCTAAATCATCTTTGTGGATTAATTCAGGTAAATTCTGAGTTGTACTAGTTTCAATAGGTTCACTGGCTTCTTCAATTGCTGTAATGCCCTTACCAATAATATTCAAATTACCAGATTTATATTGATGTGATAATGCAGTTCTTATTGCGATAGAATACATCTTGTTAGGAATATCCTTCTTATAATTATTTGGTGCCACACGTGCAAGTGCTCTACCACCATTATGTCTGGTAGGTGAATTACCATCACCTACACGTGCTTTACCTGAACCCTTTTGTGGTAATAATTTCCTTCTAGAGTAGCCATTTGTACTACGGCTTGGAGGATTAGCTGAACCAACACGTCTATTACTATTTTCTAACACTACAGATCTCCAGAGTAAATCTCTTCTTAACGGCAGACCCAGTATGTTGGTGGATACGGGTTGTACATTTAATGGTTCTAATGATGGAAATGATTTTAATGTGATCAATGTGTAAGGGGATGGTTTTTTGATATGTGGTAGTATATTGGACACTGTGGAGTACAGTTTTATTGACTTCAACATCTAAATCAGTATATAATGAGTTGTAGCCTCTTATCCGTATTGTTTGTTGTTTACAATTCTGGTCTATTGCAGTTGTATTCTAACCTATATAGAGAGCAGTTACACGAATCGGAGAATCCATTCTTAATTTGCCGATCTTTAATCTCTTTAACAATTCTTGAAAGAACCGAAAAGGGAAAAAATCCATAAAATATCTTGAGCACGTGCGTTGTGACTGCTGCACCCGGACATTCTTACGACTTTCCCTTTTGGGTAATTTCCAATAACAAAACATTTTCAAAATGGAAAAATTTCAAAAAATATGAAAAAAATCACAATTTGTGAAAAAACTGAAATTTTCCATATAACCAACATATAATAGTCAACCACAGTAATATTAATACAAGATGGGTAGTGTTAGAACTAAGACCGTTAAACGTGCTGCTAAAGCTTTAATTGAACGTCATTATCCTAAATTAACTTTAGATTTCCAAACTAACAAGAGATTATGTGATGAAATCGCTACCATTCAATCTAAGAGATTAAGAAACAAGATTGCTGGTTACACTACTCACTTAATGAAGAGAATTCAAAGAGGTCCAGTCAGAGGTATTTCTTTCAAATTACAAGAAGAAGAAAGAGAAAGAAAGGATCAATATGTTCCAGAAGTTTCTGCTTTAGATTTATCCACCAGAAATGGTGTCTTAAATGTTGATGCTCAAACTGCTGATTTAGTTAAATCTTTAGGTTTAGCTTTACCATTATCTGTCATTAATGTTTCTGCTAACAGAGAAAGACGTTTCAAGAAGAGAGCTTAATTGTAATAAATTTAAATTTAAAATTTAACTTATTTGAATAACATTCATTTTATTTTATTTTATTTATTTCCATTTACTTTTAAAAACTTTTAAACATTTATAATTTTGATTTAATCAATTATTAATCAAATAATATTTAACCTTTTTGTCTTTCTGAAACAGAAATTCGATATATTCACTAATATAATATAATATATAGTATAATATAATGTATTAAAAAATTAACATTGTTGAAAATGCATATCTTGTTCCTCTTTATTTACCGTTAAGGGTGTTGCATATCTTTGGTATTAGAATATATTCTTTACTAATTTAACCAACTGTTTCATGTCATAACTTCCTTCGAAATATTCCAATAAATAAACTTACTCTAAGTTTGTGTTAGTATGGCTAAGGTTTTGTTGATTGATACTTGTTAAGATAGTTAATTTGGTTTAATAATGGTAATAACAATTTCTTCTAAATTTAAACTTTTTATTTTTAGTTAACTTATTTGTTTCTTGAAAACAAAACTTTATTTTTACATAAGATATAGATAAATTAATAGTCCAAAGATATTATGATATCAATAATTAGAACATATTACATACATGACTGACTTACATACGCAATAATCATATAACATGTAAGAATATTTAACGATCGATGCATCTTGTTTCATTATGTATATTAAAACATTTCAAAGAACAGATTTTTTCATGACAGTTGACACAACCAGTCAAACTATCACAACCACCACAAATGGAACAAATTGTTATCAAAGGTAATACTTTAAAATATTTTTTATTATAAACATTTTCTAATATACATTTTCTTTCAATTTGATTCATTGTATCAAAATATGTATGTAATGATCTTTTACTTAATAATACTTTCTTTAAGGCAATTATTCTATTCGTATTCTTTTTCTTTGGTTTTGGTGGTTTTGTAGATCTATAAGAAACCAATATACTATTCGGAATTTCAAATTTATTTCTATTTGTTCTTCCCGATGAATCTTGATTAGAATGTGATATAGTAATAGTATTAGAATCAATTTTATCCTTATTAATGCCAGTAATTGCACTTAATAATGTAGGTATTTCCACTAAATCCTGTGAATTTTCTGTATCTAACTCCATAAATCTTCTCTTTGATTGCATAATTTGTTGTGGTGTAAATTTCGCCATTACTTCCTTTGTAGAGGCATTATACTCTAAAGTATCATCATCAATTTTATTATTATTATTCGTAGAATCTTTTTTCATATATAATTTAGCCTCCATATCTGCTAATGAGTAATTAACTCTCTTGACTGAACGAAATTGGGAACTGCTAACATTTTTCCCTATCTTATTTTTAGATCTGAATGATCTTGCACTTGGATCTAAACTTGTGTAATATATATTTGGATTATAATGTTTCTTATCTATTTCTTCGACTAAAAGTTTCCCCATTGGATATAATAGAACCGTTTATCTTACTGTGTGTGTAAGGTTTAATGATTATTTATTACTAAAAATTGACAATTCATTTTTTTTTTATTTTTCTTACCAAAAAGAAAAAGAGTAGCATCTTTTTGAAAAATTTGATAAAAAATATATGAAAATATCTAAAATTGGGTCCAAAGTTTTAAAATAAAATTTATATTAGGTACTGTACATGTAACTTACAACTTATGTTTAATATAATGTTCTTACAAACATTATTTCTGAGTTCACATGACGTCAAAACTGATATATAAAGAACCACCAAATTTTGAAAAAAACAACAAGTTAAGCCTTGTTGGCGCAATCGGTAGCGCGTGTGACTCTTAATCACAAGG
>JAJLYE010000206.1:0-28127 GCA_030571715.1 Grigorovia jiainica (nom. inval.) | reverse complement strand
AAAAATAAAAAATATATGAAAATATCTAAAATTGGGTCCAAAGTTTTAAAATAAAATTTATATTAGGTACTGTACATGTAACTTACAACTTATGTTTAATATAATGTTCTTACAAACATTATTTCTGAGTTCACATGACGTCAAAACTGATATATAAAGAACCACCAAATTTTGAAAAAAACAACAAGTTAAGCCTTGTTGGCGCAATCGGTAGCGCGTGTGACTCTTAATCACAAGGTTAGGGGTTCGAGCCCCCTACAGGGCTTCTTCAATAACAACATCTGTTGTTTAATTTTTTATTTTTGATACCGTGATTTAATAAGTTGCTCTCTAAGTATTCTAATTGAAGGCCATAAATATGTTACTCTATAAATATGTTATTCTATAAATGAATTAATTTTCTATAAAGGAATATTGTCATTATATATAATTATATAACTATATTATATTTTAAAAATTACAATTTTTTTCTTTTGTTTGTCTTAATTAGACTGGTAAGATTGTAAAAGTTCTTGCAAGGAATTTTTTTCAACTGGTACTTCTTTGCTAAATTGTTGGAAATGTTCAGTTCTCATAGTTAAATAGGAAGATATTACCTTAGATGTTTTAATCCAAATTGAACTCTTGTGAATATCATCCTTTGTTTGAATACATTCAAAATATTCAAATAATGTTATCAAACAGTATTCAATCTTCAAATATGTTAGAATTAAATCTTTATTTGTTTTAAATTGCTTTAATGGTTGAATCAATGACTTGAATAAGACTGAATTCCATTCTGATAAGAAATATTTAATGGAAATAATTTGATCAACTAAATTATAATCTATTCTAGTTAAATAACAAATTATCTTTTCAATAATTATTGGCATAAATGCTAATTCCATTTCCATATCATAAATATTAATAAAATAAATAAATTGATTAATATTGTTAAAAGTACTAAGAATAAATGTAATATTTTTCAAAATTTCCTCGTAATTAATATTAATATTAGTTAAATTATGTCCCTTTGGTATGGTGGTAATTAAATTAAAACATTGTGATAAGATGTATTTCCTCAATTTCATTGATTTCTTATATTTATAATTCATATCAAAATCAATTCTTATAATAAAGGTCTCTGTGAAATTATCTTCACCCTTGAAAACAAAATGAGTATCATCCAACAATGATTTATTAATTTCGTTATCATCATAATCACAATTAATAAATAAATCATGACAAAATTTAACATTAAAGAATCTTGGATATAAAATTCGATATAATCTCACTAATGGACTCATTGCTAACCCATGTGTGAAAATGCTACTTTTTTTATTTAAATAAATATTTTCATTCACTAGGAAATAATTTTGTCTCAATTCAAATAATTTCAATAAGATTTCCACTAGGGGTAACCAAATACTATAACTGGTATGGAATGTTGCATCATCTTCAGACATTGATGACATTAATGTCCAGTGTAACATATTTTTCAATTGATTTGTTTGATTTAATCTAAAGAATAAATTAATATTATGGAAAATTAAATATTTTTTATCAGTAGAACATATATATGAATTATAAGGATTATAAGTCTTATTCACTGTAGTGTCGTCTGTTTTATCGTTATTGAACATCTTTGAAATTTTTTTAGCAAATAATTTTTCCCTCTTATTATAAAATGCCATATTGGTTGGTAATAACGAATCGATCACTAAAAAGAATTGACATCTTAACAGTTCTAAATCGTATTGATCATACTTATTAATATCAAATTCTTCTAAGATACCTAAATAATGTTGTAATATTTTAATAACTCTCTTATTTAAGCTCATTTTAGTCATATTATATGGATTATTTTCTCTTATTTCCTTCTCTTTGTAATGTTCAGAAACTGTGGCTAAAGTAAACAGAATAGTAATCACATCAAACGGTGGCACGATAATATTACCCTTGTTTTCTAACATTTGTAATTCTAATAAAATAAGTAAATTATCATAGTAATCTAACAAATACATTGAATTTAACATCTCAAATTGATTCAATTTATTCTCCGTCAAGTCCACAAAATAATGTGGCAATTCGGACTCGTTCTTCCCATAAGAATATTTAATTGATTCTGCCAGTGGATCCATCCATCCGTATGCTTCTCAGTCTGTACTTCAACCTACTTTAAACACATTCAAACAATCAAACACAAACCGACAGTAAACAAACAATTTCGAAAAAACCAAAAATTGGAGAATCGTGCAAAATGAGCGAGGCCATCACCAACCGATTTCCAATTTCTCCTCGTGAAAAAAATTGTCATCGCAAAAGATTTACATATATTAATTAACTCCAAATTAAATCAATAGATTAATTAGCTATACACACAAATCATGTCCATCGCATCCAACGCCGCTGAATTAAAAGCTGCTTTAAAGCAATATCCAAATTTCCCAAGTGAAGGTATCCTTTTCGAAGATTTTTTACCAATCTTCACTGATGCTAAATTATTTCAAAAACTTATAGATTCATTCAAATTACATCTTGAAGAAAAATTCGGTTCCGGTAAGATTGATTACATTATTGGGTTAGAATCTAGAGGTTTACTTTTTGGTCCATCTTTAGCCTTAGCTTTAAATGTTGGGTTTGTTCCAGTGAGAAAAGCTGGTAAATTACCAGGTGAATGTGTTCAAGCCACTTACCAAAAGGAATATGGTTCTGATGTTTTTGAAATGCAAAAGAATGCCATTAAGGAAGGTGCCAATGTCGTTATTGTCGATGATATTATTGCTACTGGTGGTTCTGCTGCCGCCGCTGGTGAATTAGTGGAAAAGATTGGTGCCAAACTTTTAGAATATGATTTCGTTATGGAATTAGACTTCTTAAAAGGTAGAGAAAAATTAGCTGCTCCAGTTTTCACTTTATTAAATGGTCAAGAAGAAGCTTTAAAGAATTAGGATACTTTTCTTGTTTTTAATTTGATATCCTTCCTTTTTTTTTAATTCCCTGTCTTCTCTTCTCATCAATTAAATATGAAACATTTAAAAGTGCGTTAATCTTTATTGAAATATTAATATCCTTTTTACCTCATTTTGTTTTAGAATATATTGTATAAAATATGTATCCAATAATATAGTCATATGCAAATATATATATAACTAAATATATATATAATTATGCTGATAATAATAAAAATAAAAATATTAACAATAATATCAATATGCTGATAACTTTTTATTTTATGTGTCAGTTTTATAGACACATTATTTTCCATCTTCTACTGAGCTTTTTTCATTTGCATGCTCTACTGTAAGCTTTTCCTCCTTCACCTGTTTTGTTATACATAATCTATCATTAGCTTCGTGTACTTCTTTTAATACACAACCTGGTACTACACTCCAATCAATCATTTTCTCACCCTTTTCGTTGTGTAACCAATCATTAATTTGTTTAAAATGATTATTATTGAAAAATCCACGACTTGCACTTAATGGTGATGGATGCACAGATTTCAACACCAATAAATTAGAAAATTCCTTCCATGATTTGTGCGTAGTTTTACTAGATTTATTCAACAAATTTTCAACTAATTTGATTGCATTATTACCCCATAATAAGAATATAATGTTTTGACCATTTATTTCTCTATCTTTAATTAAAGTCTCAACTACTTTTGATGTAAAGGTCTCCCAACCATGTTTGGAATGTGAATTAGCATTATGGGCTCTAACAGTCAATGATGTATTTAATAATAATACACCTTGTTTGGACCAATGTGTTAAATCACCAATCTTATTGTCAATTTGAAAATCAGAATAGTTATTTTTCAATTCCTTATATATATTCTTTAATGATGGTGGTGCTGGTGTTGGGGATTTGACACTAAATGCCAACCCATGTGCTTGATTAAAATTATGATATGGATCCTGGCCAATAATAACCAATTTAACTTTAGAGAATGGCGTCAATCTACTCCACGAATAAATATCTGGCGCTAATGGGAAAACTGTTTGTGTGTTTTGCTCCTTTTGAACAAATTCTTTTAATTCATGGAAATATGGTTTAGTGAATTCATCTTGTAATTTATTGAACCATGAATTATCCATGGTTTCAATTTCTAGTTTTAATAAATTACGCGTTTTATCATCGTTCAATGTTTGTATAAATTTTAATTTGTTTTCATTTAATGGTAAGACACTGTTGGATTCCTCCAATTTAATATTCTCGCTAATTTTGACCTTTTCAGTTTCTTTTGTCTCTAACGTATGCTTCTTAGTGATAATTTCACCATTTTCGACCTTCTCTACACTGGTAGAGACATTTTCCACTTTCTTCTTGGAACTAAACCAACTTTCAATATTGGACTGTCTTTTTCTTTGCAGCTGTGTCATTATATTTCTCCACAAACCCTCGATAATACCCAAGTTATTACCGCGTACTCTCACAATTTAAATCAATTATATATTCTTTTCAACTTTTCTAAATTTCAATTTGGCACTTTTATTTTTTGCATATGCTAAAATTATCACTACACTACACAGCCATTAATGTCGCAATCTAACAAAAATGCTAACAAAAGGGATACGTTAACAGTACACACACCTATATTGGAGTCTTCCAATGGTCATGATGATAATGTATCGGCTAAATCCTCACAAAAATCCAATTTGGCCGTAGGAAATCGCAGTAGGGGTTGGTCTTTTTGGAGTAGGAAAAGTGAAGAAATTATTAATCATGATACCACGGATAACAACAACAATAATGGTAACACAATAGACAATAATCTTCTTGGAAATGATAATGATACCATTTCCCATGAAGTTGAGCAAAATACAGTTCAAAATACTAGGACACATATTGATATTGTAGATAATACCAATAACGGCACGAACACTAATGGCGTTAATAATGACCACACACCAATATCGATAACCACCACAACTGAATCCAACGATAATAATGATATAATTGAAACTAAAAGGAGAACATGGTCATTATGGGGCAGTTCTAAAGATTTAAATACCTTAGAAACAAATCCAAAAAGGGAAGAGGTTGTAACCAGCATAAATAAACTGGACAATATGATCATTAACCAATTTATACCACACAATCCTGATGCCGTTTTAATAGAGGATAATAAAGATAACGCCGATGTCATAGATAACAAAACTGAACCAGGAATTGAATCATTTGATCAAAATCCCAATATAGTGGTACCGAATTTAGATATTTTACCTAAACAGACAGTTTGGACTAAATTATCTAATAGCATAGGTGGTAAACAGCCAAAACATCTTTATAGAATAAATCCCACCGAAAATTTTATGGAATTGTCAAATGGCGAAACAAGACCCATTAAAGTATTATTAGTTGGTGTACATGGGTTTTTCCCAACTAAAATGTTAAGAAAATTTATTGGCTCACCAACAGGTACATCAGCAAGATTTTTAAAAATGGCAGAAAAAGTTGTATTTAATTATTTTAATGATAAGAAAATCAATGTGGAGATTAATAAGATTGCATTGGAGAGGGAAGGTGAAATTTTTGATAGAGTAGATTTTTTCTATGAGGTAATGAAAAAATGGTCTAAGCAAATTAATGAAGCTGATTTTATTTATTTTGTCACTCATTCACAAGGTTGTCCCGTGGCAATTATCTTGCTGAGTAAATTAATCGATACTGGTATAATTAATATCGATAATGCAAATTTTGTTGATGATATTGATATTGGTCTTGATTTTTGTTACAAGAAGAAAGTTATTTCCATTTTAGGTATGGCTGGTATCAACAATGGCCCCTTTTATGGGAAGGATCAAACCTGGATTGTGAGAGCATATCAAACTATCGCTAAGGATGCTATGATGGAGTTATTTGAATTGCAAAGAAATGATTCATTACAGTCCAAAAAAGTTATTCAGGGAATAAAAATATTAATCAATAACAATGTTAAGTTAACATTTATCGGGTCCATCAACGATCAATTGGTACCGTTATATTCATCAATGTCATTATTTGCTGATCATCCAAATATTTTTAGGGCAACTTTTGTAGATAAAGGTTCCAATACACCAAATTTCATTATTAAATTAATGAATGTAGCTGGTACTTTGGTAAATTTGGGCTTTGATGATCATAACCTAATAAAGGAGATTAGTGATTCCTTAGAGGGTCAATTGACAGGTGGTGGTCATTCCACGATTTACAATGAAGCACAAGTGTATGAACTTGGTTTAAAATTTGCTTTAGAAACAAATGATATAAACAAGGATGTCTCTGTAATTTATAAACCGTATAAAATTTATGAATTGAAAGTGAATCCATATCATTTACCTTGGGCAATGAGGGGGTTATTATGTGAAACAAGGAAACGATTAGATGTTGAACAGATTAACACTCTTTATAAAGAATATGAAAATTGGAAGCCTGAAAGTAAACAATTGAAAGACATAAAATATAAATTGAGTGGATTCAAATATCATTTATAGTATAGTATTCCACTTACTATACTATATGCCCATATTTAAAGAAATAGATTCTATTTTAATATATTCATCTTTGTATACATTTTTATAAATAATAAAATAATTTAACATCGAAAAAAAAAACATATCTTAATTTACAGTAATACAATTCATATAATCTGTGAATATGTTTTTGATTAAGATTTGGACTTTATTCGTAATACTATGGAACCATTTAGTATTAGCCCAAATTGAAGTTGATGATGCAAGGATAATAAGAGATAATACCAATGTTATTAGGGTCAATGAGGAAAACTATTCACTTTTGAGTCATGGTGTCAACGATTATTTTAATGTACTTTATATTACGATGACCACACAAAATGTTGGCCAATATGACTGTCCTATGTGTGTTGAATTTGAAAGGGTTTATAGAAAGATATCTAAGATTGTATTAGATCAACAACCTAACAGTAAAGTTTTATTTTATATCGCTGATGTTGATGAAGTTCCAAGCATGGTAGAAGATCTTAAATTGAAGAATGTACCGCATCTTGTTGTTTATAACCCACCAAAGGAGGATGAAGAGTTTAATTGGTCTATTACACCATTTTATCAATATAAATTAAATGATAAGAGTCTGACTGATCATTTACATTATGCTAATTTTATTGCACAATTATTGCAGATTAATATAAGTGTTAGTAATGATTTCGATACAAATGAATTTGTTATGTATTTATTGGTTTTTGTGTTTATATTTATTGCATTAAAGAAAAAAGTTCTACCCAAGATCACAAATAAAGTCAAATTCGCTATAATGGGGTTAAGTTTCTTAATCTTATTATTAAGTATATCTGGTTATAAATTTACAGTTATAAACAATATCCCATTTATTGCTAGAGATGATAAAGGTAATATTATGTTTTTCAGTGGTAGTATGAATTGGCAATTTGGTATTGAAATATTTACAATTGCAAGTATGTATATTGGAATTAGTGGCCTGGCAGTTGGGTTAATCTATTTGAACAAACTCGCATATTTAAGCGAGACAAGACGTAATTTAACGGCTTTGTTTCTTGCTTTTACTTTCATATATGCAGGTCATTATTATATTTCTTGTTTTTATATCAAGAATCCAGGTTATCCGTTTTAGTTAACTTCTGTAATATAAATTCTACAAAAAAAAGTAACTGTGTTATATATTTGTTTTGTTCTAGAATGTGTAGTAAAGATCTTTTTTTAAGTTATTTAAAATGTGTTATATATGTAATTTAATTACAATTATGAAATTAAAGAGTTATAAATATTGAAATAACAGAAATTATGCATAAAATTAAGAACCGTCTATTGCTGAATATAAAAATAATAATAAAATTGACATGCTCAATAGAAACCAGGCTTTCTTGGTTAGTTGATAAATGCAGAAAAAGAATTAAAGTACAACTTTTAATACGAATAGATTATAAAATAATGTATGAATATTAGTTAATGGAGAACGTTTTATAAAAAACAACAATGGTGAAGTTGTTTAAACGTTTGAATTTTCCATCAAATCATTTTCTATAGCTCGATCTAGATGTTCTTCTTCAGAACTTTTAGAGATGATAAAAAATGAACCTAATATTAAAACAGCACCCATAACATAAACAAATGACATTGTCTTGTGTTTAAAGACTAAATCACCAAACATAGCCACTGGAATAGTAATACTTAGACCTACAGTGACAGTCAATGGACTTGTCAAAAGCATTGCCTTGGCCCAACAAAAATCACTAATAAATGTTATTATACCATTAATTAAAATGATTGTAATAACAAGTTTCCCACTTGGCCATTCAAAAGTTTCCCAACCTAACACATGTAATAGTAGTAATGATGGCCAAAGGAAGATCATTGTGAATAACCCAACAAACCCGAAGAAAATTTTCATATTAATTCTATCTTCGTCTTTGACTTTCCATTTCAAAAGTGTACTGTATACACCATAAAATAATGCGCCCAATAATGCTAATAAATTACCAATTAAGATATAGAAGGCGTTATTACCATTATCATTATCAATATTATCTTTATTTTTGTTAGATAAAATATTAATCATTTCCATACAAATTTGACCTACGTCCAAATCTTTGCACATATTTAAAGTAGATTTTGTATCAGAATGTGTAACCATCAATATACCAATAAACGATATTATGGATCCAATTAATTTTGATTTATTAATAGACTCAACATTAAATAATGCACCTACAAATAAAGTGAAAAATGATGAAGTAGATGATAGTATTGTTTGTGATGCAACTGAAGTGTAGGCCAACGATGCATTTGTTGCAAAATTGGCTAAGAACCATAGTATGCAGAATTGTGCACTTAATTTGACTGTATCTGGCAACGATAACCTTTTATGAACAGAGGTACCACTCTTTGAAGTGGTAGCACTATGTCTGTCGTTATTATTGTTTAAAGTTGTATCCTCGTTTATACTATTATTATTCATTATAGATGAATTTGGTGTCAAAAGTGGACTTGAATCATTGATTGGTATTTCATTTTCCATCATATGCTCATCGATATGGTTTGGTCTGATATATAATTTATTATTTGAATCCAATGAATTCATACCTTCCTCTTCTAGTTGTAATTCATCGTGAATATGGAAATTACCTGTTAATCTATAATTAACGATAAGATTTTTCAAAGTTGGAACCAAATAGAAAATAAATGTACAAGTATTTAAATAAGTGATGAAAAATGGTTTCCTATACATATTACTCTCAAATATTAAATTAATTAAAAATGATGATAATACCCATAATAAAATTACAACGGCTAACATTATTAAACCTAGACTCCATTTTCTATTAAAATTTAAAATGAAAACTCCCATTATATCACTTTAAATTGATTTATTTAACTGGTTATTATGATCACACTTAGATCTCGGTACGAGTAAATAATATATTATATAAAAATAAAACCAGTTACAATAATAAAACAATTTTTATTTTTATTTTTATTTTTATTTATTTGTTATCTTAGTGTAACGATAATTCCAATTAAGTGATGAGCACAGAAAAAATTTCAGTGGCTTCTTTTTTGTGTAATGGGCGCCGAAAAGGGTAACCAGCCCTAAAAACTGTGGATAAGATTAGGGTTTGCATTTTAGGGTTTGTGTTTTTAATTTTGGAAAAATTAGGGTTGATTAGCTGGTGTCCGGGTGACCGCGTGATTGACTTTTTCGCTGTTTTAATTTTGGAATTTGTTATAATTAAAGTTATAGTTATACCAAATTGAAATTTCAGAGTACTAATCAGCGTATAATGAGTATGTTGCATACATAATTAACACATTTTTCAGGTTGAAATGTTTTTTTTAACAATTTAGTGACAAGGTATACTAACAATTATTTTAATCTCCTTATTGTTTATTTGTTCGTTTGTGGAATAAAATGAAAAATAATTCAAATATTGAATATTTAATCTTATAGCTAATAATAATGGTACGGTAAAAAAAATGTCTTTGGATGAATTCCTTGGGGATGATTCATTATCTGACTCTGTTTGGAACGAGGATGAAATTAATTTAGATGCAATTAGTAACACTACTAATATTGATATCTTGAAAAATTCATATTCAAGGGAAAATCATAATAACAATAATAATAATTACTTCGGTAATAATAATAATAGAAATAGTTACAGTTCATATCATGGGGGAGGTCATAACTATAATGACAACTATGGTGACAACAGGTATGATTATAGTAATAGAGGCCATTATTCCAATTATAACGATCATCATAATGAATATCCACCCCATGAATCAAGTGGTCCATATATTGTTAAATTTACCAATTTACCACCAATTTTTGCAGATCGTGATATTGTGGAATTATTTCAAGGTAAATTTACAAAATTTATTAAATTTAAATTATCCTGGGAATTAAATGAACATCCTTCAATTGATCAAATTAAAAATGGTACTATCTTTGAACAAAATTTTAAACGTGATAAAAAAGTAGCATTCGTTGAAGTTTATACAAGTAGAGATATGAATAAAATTATTAGATTCTGGAAGGGTCCATTAAAGGAAATTTACGATATTGATGTGGAAATTGCTGAATTTAATGATTTTAAAAAATATATGTCTAAATTTGATTTATTAACGGATCCACATGATGATCCATCTAGACCTTATAAGCCACCAAAACCAAAAGCTAACCCATTTGGTAAGGCTAAACCAGTGGATACACAATCAAAAATTTTAGATATTGAGGAAAAGATGGAAAAATTTCATGTTGAAGATACTGAAACATTAAGAAAGTTAACTTTAGAAAAAACACCAAATTCTTCATTATTAGTAGATAAACTTCCAATAAAGCATAAACAAACTATTAAACCTAAAATTTTAACTTATTCCCAAGCATTGGAAAGATCTGTTAACGAATCTAAAAAAGAAACCGATACTGATAAAATAACTAAATCAGATAGCAATGATGATGTCGAAAAGGAAAATAAGGATCCTTCAGTTGACAATGACAATGATGAAAATAAAGAAGTCGTTTCTGATTCAAATGGAGAGGTCATGATGGTAAAGGAGAATGACATTTCAAATAATGAAGTATTAGATGAAACAACATGTGAAAAGGTTAATACTACTGAATCGAAAGAAGAAAATAAAGATGCCGATGAGTCTGGACCTAATGATACACAAGTTGATACCACCGCTGAACAAAAGGAAGATAAATCTAATTTCCAATTTAAAAATATTGAAAAACCTGTATCACCTAGCCCTGATAACATAAATAATGAACAAAATCAAAAGGGTAACTACTATAATAAAAGAGGTGATTATAGTAACTATCGTGGTGGCCGCGGTGGTTATAATTCACGTAGAGGTAATTATAGAGGTCGTGGTAACTCTTATCAAAATGGTTATAATCCAAATTATAAAAAAAATAATTATAACAATAATTACAAAAATAAATCGGAAACTGATAATACTATAAGTGAAGACAATGATGAAAAGAAAGAAAGTGGTGATGATATTAATGTTACTAATAATGAAACGATAAATAATGATACTAACGATAATGATAATAATGAAAATGTCCAAAAAACATATAACAATGGTACTTCGAATTATAATAAGAACTATAATAAAAATTATAACAACAAATACAATAATAATTACAATAATGGAAGTAATTATACTAATAGTAGATATAACAACAATAGTAATTATAAAAAAAATTATAATAAAAATTATAATAATAACAATAAAGAGGTCAACGAAGAAGAATCATTATTTAAACCAGCAAGTGGATTTTTATATAACAAAAATGCCGATGATGATATTGTAAATAGTAGTAAAACTGGCACAAATAGAAATCAAAATAATTCTAGAGGTAGATATACCACTAGACGTGGTCGTGGTGCCTTTTCTCGTGGTGGTAGTAGATATAACAACCAATAATTGTAAGATAACTCACTAGATAGCTTTTTTTATATTTGTCTTTTAAACATTTTAAGGCAATTTATGAAATCGTCGTCTAATTTTTTGTATATATTGTCGTTTTCCATCATCAAAATATTAATTGAAATTAAATAACATTATTGGATGTCATAAATTACATTTTCGAAGTTCGGTCGAATTTATATGTTGTTGTTGTTTTTAATTATATATATCTGTATACATTCAATAATAATAAATATAACTAACTTAAAGACCATGCCCTTTTGTTCTTTTCATTTTTTTGGATTTACCGACACTTTCATTAATTTTCAATGACTGAATATTGTATATATTTAAATTTTTAATATTTGACATGAAGTGTATACATTTTTAAATATGTTAATCCAAATCTCATCTAAATTCTTCTTGTTGTTGATTAGCAAGTTTTCTTTCTTGTCTACTCTTTTTCATAACTTGCTTTAATGCTGCGCTATCCAAAGGATCTAATAATTCAAAAGAACAAAGTAGACTTTCGTCTACCGTCATCACAGCCCCCCAATTATCAAATTCACCACAATAATTTGGTGCAGAAAAGACTGTCACTAAAGATCTATCATTGAAAAATTCATACCCGTCTTCAACGACCATATGAGCCCTACAGACTAAATCAAAACCAAATTTATTTAAAAATTTATTGATGGCAACTTTATTATAACAATAACTAACACCTCTTTCGTTATCTTCCCATTCATTAACTGAATCTATCGGATCAGACCAAAGTAAATCGTTGATTAACCCAAAATCAGGCACATCAGTAGGTCTAGAGACATGCCTAACTTCATCCATAGAATTTAAAACAGGCGATAATCCACCATGAACACAAAAAATTTTACCAGCGACAATTGCTGCAAGCGGTAATGTATTAAATGTATCAATGAAAAGTTTCCAAGTTTTAATGCTACAACGTCTTTTACACTCATCATAAAATCCATATACTCTGGTAACATTTGCACATTCATGATTACCTCTTAAAAGAAAGAAATTTTCAGGATACTTGATCTTATAACAAAATAATAATAAAATTGTCTCTAACGATTGTTTACCACGATCGACATAATCACCTAAGAATAAATAATTTGATTGTGGTGGGAATCCACATTTAGCAAAAAGTCTTAATAAATCACCATATTGACCATGCACATCACCAACAATTTTCACTGGTGGTGATAATTCTAATAATGATGGCTGTGAAAGGAAAATTTCACGAGCCAGATAACAAATTTGTGTTATTTCATAATTTTTTAAACAAATTGTCTTTGTTCTCTTAGATGCATAACCTGCATCTAATAATTTTTGTATTATGTTGTCAATATCAATTGATTTATTTTTCTTCTTTTTCTTTAAATCAGTTGCGTTTATTTGAATATTATTATTTACTATGTTATCTTCAGTATTTTCAATTTCGTTATTCATTTGATCATTTGTCGATTTAGATAGTATATTGGTATCACCAGTCTCTAATGCTGGCATATCTTGTGGCTTTGGATAATATTCACCTGCGATTGAACTCGTGTTATGAATATGGCTGTTTATAATATCTTTTTCGTCAATATGATTGGTACTATTTAAGTCAGTTGAAGAATTTTGACGACTATGCGAATGATGATGGTGATGGTGATGATGTTGATGGGCATGGCTATTGTTACTATTGACACTAAAAGAACTATTATTATTGCTATATTGTAATCCATCATTTAATTCTGGTGTATTAAGCATTGTTGAACCGTTTAAATCATTTGAATCCTGACTTAATCTGGAACCGACATTGTAATCTTTAATATTAAAATAATCAATCTCTAAATTACTATCAATTTTAGCATTATTTATCATTAGGGCAGGTGAGGTCAGTGGAGTACTATATTGTGACAATGAATTTAATGAAGTTTTACCACTTTTATGTGAAGTGAACGAATTTGATCTATGTTTTGATAAATCAGGTGGAATTAAGTTATTAATATTATATTTAGTACTAGAAGATGAGTTACGGCTATGATTAGTAGTGTTTCTTGATAATTCTAAATTTCTATTTGGGATTGAAGATACGTTTAATAAAGAATTTACATTATTATTACCGTCAGTTTCTAAATCAAAATTACTAACTGTATTATATTTTAAAATAGGTGGCTTAGGTTCAACTTGAATCATAGAAGGTGGTAAATCCAATGTCGTGTTGAAACTTGATCTTCTTTTATTCCCCGGTCTATCTTTAAATTGATTTATTTTTAGATTATTTGAATTATCGTTTGTATTAGATCTTAGTATTTCATTAGAGCCCCTATTAACATTGTCGTGATGACTATGATGTCTATGATGATTTATACGATTAGGACGTGGCGAAGTTAACACAGGTATTTCCCTTATATTATTCTCATTATCGGTTGCACTTCTTTCCTGTTTAACTTGGAGCTTTGAATCGGATGACTTACTAATTATTTTGTTGTTAACTTTAATATTGGGTACAACTGAATTTGATTCAATATTGACCTTCTCTAAATCAACAAAATTATTTTTTGAATGCTGACTTGTACTAGTCGATCCCTTATGAGCACTCTTGACAGATCTTTTTGTCTTGATCTTGGCTTGACTAACGTTTATATTTTTATGATTTGCAACATTACCATTATGTGACACTTTAGAACTACTATTCCCCATATTAAACGATCTAGGTCACGAATAAAAAAAGAGTGATTAACCAGTAACACATATACGGGTATAAAATACAAAATAATAGTAATTTAAATAATGTTAAATACAATAATCCAAAATATTCCCTCGAAAAAAGATAACAGTATAATAAAGCTAAAATTACAATTAAATTTCCTTTATGATCATTTGTCCCTATTTAAGAACAATAGAAATTGCCTTTTGTGCCTTTTTCTAAAATTAGAAAAATGGAAGAGAAAAATATTTTTTCAATTTCGAGAAGCATCGATTCGTTTGTATTGCATTATATTGCTGTTTGACGTCCTGTTTTGCGTTTAGTTTGAGTTCGGTTCAAAATGGAGAAAGAGGAGGAACATGTACATAAAGTTTATAATGAGATTGCCAAGCATTTCTCACAAACGCGTTACAAGCCATGGCCTATTGTCACCAAATTTTTAAATGAACAATCAATTGGTAGTATCGGTATTGATGTTGGATGTGGTAATGGGAAATATCTAAATATAAATCCAAATGTATATCTTATTGGGTCTGATAGATCGGATGGGTTGATTAGTTGTGCTCATGACATTGATCCAAATTATAATGTCTTGGTTGCTGATGGGTTGAATTTACCACATAAAGAAAATACTTTTGATTTTGCTATCTCTATTGCCGTGGTGCACCACTGGACCACTCGTGAAAGAAGAATTGCAGCAATTAATCACATATTGGGTAAAGTTAAGAGTGGTGGTCAAGCATTGATTTATTGTTGGGCATTGGAGCAGGATAAATCGCGTAGAGGTTATCATAAGGGTATGGAACAAGATATTATGGTTCCATGGGTATTACAAGAAAAGGATGACGAGAAAAAAGATGATAAAGCCAATAATAAGAAATTTAAACCAGAAAGACCAGATTTGACAAATATCCCTAAAAATGAAAGATCACAATTTATGGCTAAATGGAAGGAAGAGCAAGAATTGAAAAGATTAGAAGAGCAAAAGAAACAAGAAGAAGAAGAGAAGGCTAAATTAGAAAAGCAAAAGGACTCCACTAAGTACAGATTTTACCATATGTATATTGAAGGTGAATTAGAGGAGGATTGTATAAGTGCTGGTGGTACTATAGTTCAATCTGGTTATGAACGTGATAATTGGTGGGTAATCACTCAAAAGAAATAAACTATGATATAAATTTTCAAGTATATAGATGATGTACAATATACTAGTTGTAAGAATAAATGAAGTTAAAAACGTTAATCTCATCAATTTCACTTTCTTATAATTTCCGTAGTGAAGAAAACAAAAGATGTATACCCCTAAAGTTAGCTTAGATAATTATAAAAGCATATAATTAACTACATAGAAAGAGTCATCGGGTAACCGATATAGGACAACACACTATCAATTATCATTATTTTGTCTTTATCAATGGAAAATTCATCAATTTTCTAAATTCCACATGAAAAATAAAATATTACATGTATATAATTTATTTCATTTTTGTATCACAATTTTTATATATAAGAAGACAATTAACAAACATATATACTCGAAATAAGACAATAAACATGCCTGTTATTGAAGATGGATTAGAGCAATATCATTTATCACACGAAGAAGAAGATAAATTGAATGAATTTCAAGCAATTACTGATTTCCCCGAGAATGAATTAACAATGGTCATCAAGCATTTGAAGAACCATAGTTGGAATTTAGAAGCAGCTCTTTCACGTTATTTTGACGGTAATTGGAAAGACAATTTATTCAAAACGTTTACACCACCACCAACCACTCCGGTAACGAATGTTAATTCAATAATTGACTCTAACGTAAGCAATAATAGTAGTTTAGAGAATGTCACCAGTGTGGATACTACAATCGTTGATAATACTTACACGCCAACATCAAATTTAAAGCATTCGTTTATGGCTTCATCAATTGTACCAAAATTACCAATTGTGTTTGCCTTACCACAAAATTATAAAAGTAAGTTTCAAATTATTGGATTAAATGGGTATAAATATGTTAAGAATACAATCATTGCAAATAATAGAAACTTTGCTAATGTAAAAAGTAATTGGTTGGATCAAATTTGGTTATTATTTTTATTATTGCCACAAGGTTTAGTCAACATATTGCAATATTTGTGGGATTTATTAAGGACCGGTAAGGGTAAGGGTACAAAAAATAATATTAAATCAAATAAGATACTTAGAATTCCGAAAGCTCCACTTTATGACACTAGGGGTAATCCAACAATTGAAGGTGAACTAAAACAATTAATTAATGATGAAAGTAAATATTCCAATTTAATGGAATTTATAGAAAATAAGAAAACATTTAATGAATTGTTAAAGTATACTAAAGATGAATTTAAATATTTATTGGTGATATTAGTGGGTGATATCAATAAAGAGGTTATTGATTATTCTAAGTTTAATATTGATGACAATATGAATGAGAAGGAACCCTCTACTGACAAAGTTATGATATTGAATAAAAACTTCGATATTAATTCCGTCAATTTTATCAAATATATTTTAGCTGATAATGGTACCTTGAAGATTTTGAATGATTATCAAAAAGAAATGGTAGTTTATATGGGTAATGTCAATGAACTTGAGCCATGGTTAATCTCCAAGAAAGTATTGAATATCAAATATACACCTGAATGTTTCCTTATTGGTAATGTAATGAACTCAAATGGGTCAGTTAACGGTGTTACAAGATTAAGTATATTAAATAAATTAAAGATTACAACTCCAAAAAAATTTCAAAATTCTTTGAAGGTAACAATTGATAAATTTGAACCAGAATTAGTTGTTAGTAGAACAGAACAAAATGAGATTAAATTAGCACGTCAAATTAAGGATGCGCAAGAAACTGCATATCAAGAATCTTTATTAAAGGATAAACTAAAGGAAGAACAAAGAAAAATTGAACAATTAAATGCTTTGAAATTAGAATATGGTAAACTAATTAATGATTTAACTTGGTGTCAACTTTGTATAGATTTTACCAATGATGATGCCACTGGTAGTGATGATAAAAAGGTGACACTTCAAATAAGAAACTCTAATGGTGAAAGATTCATTGGTAAATTCAACGAGACAATCAATTTAAATGAATTATATAAAAATGTTGGTTGTCACATTTATCTCGATAAAATGACAAAGACCAAAGACGAAGCAGAATGGAACAATAAGATTATTGATAAGTTAAGAGAATTAATTGACAAAGATAATGATAAGAAAGAAGAAAATTTTGAAATTCAAACAATTAAGAAGCAAATGTTAGAAACTATCGATAACTTAATGGATTATCATAACTTAAATGAAATTAAAGACTTGATAGTGATACTAATTTCTCAATTACAAGATATTTTGACCAGAAATAATGTTGATTACTCCAATAATGACGTTACATTCAATTTTGAATTAATATCGCCATTCCCACGTTATATTATTCCAAACGATGCATCTGTTATTATTAGTGAAGTTAGCCAAATATATCCTAAGGGTAGTATTTTAATTGAAGAGATTGTAGATATTGAAAGTAGTGAAGATGAAAGTGAGAATGACAGTGACTAGGTTAATATAAATACATAAACGTACATATACATAGATAGTAAATACATTCAAAGAAATATTATTAGAGAGAAAATGCGTATAACGCGAATTATTATTTTCCTAAAAATTGACGTGTTTTCATTTTCCACGTTGAAAAAAACAATTTGATCAACAATTTAATTTATTTGTTTCTTACTGCTTTTTCAGTTAAATCAAAATATATACAAGCAAGAAGCATAATGAAGTCCTCATCTATTATCAATTTCATTCTTCAATTGAGTATCTTTGCCATTATCGGTAATGCATTGCATATGGATGTTCCAGCCAAGGCACAATCTGATTTAACTTGTATCCGTAATTTCGTCAATGAAGGTCAATTAGTTGTTATTACCGTTACATCTGATGGTTCCATTGGTGATGGTCAAAAATTAAATCTTTACGTCCGTGACTCTAACGGTAATGAATTCCGTAATAAGAAAGATTTTGCTGGTGAAATTAAAGTTGCTTTTACAGCACCATCTACCACGTCATTTGATGTTTGTTTCGAGAATTTATCACAATTTAATGCTAGACAATTAAGTAGACAAATTGAATTAGATATTGAAATTGGTTCTGAAGCTCGTGACTGGAATTTGATTAGTGCACATGAAAAATTAAAGCCAATTGAAGTGGAATTAAGAAAAATTGAAGAATTAACTGATGAAATTGTGGATGAATTAAATTACTTAAAGAATAGAGAAGAAAGATTAAGAGATACTAATGAATCTACTAACTCTAGAGTTAGAAACTTCTCAGTCTTAATCATCTTTGTCTTAGGTGGTCTTGGTATTTGGCAAGTTTCTTACTTAAGAAACTTCTTCAAATCTAAGCACATTATTTAGTTACAAAAAATAATTCAATCTAGAAAGTATTTTATATTACTTATATACACATATAAATATATATTTATAAATATATTTATTTTATCTATTTACTTTGTCGTTTGCTATTCAATGCAATCAGATTTAATAACTTAAGTAACCCAATTTTCCAAGTATCATTGCAAAATCCAAATAATTAATATAAATCTTCTTTCCATCTGTAGCGATACCAACCATTTCAATAATATCAAATTTACCACCAACGACATTAATAATTTTTTGTAAATCTTTCACAAAGAATTTATGTCTTCTCCAATTTGTAACTTGCGGTAATGATTTATCTTTACCACTATTTTGCACCAGGAGTGACCAATACTGGTCTATTATATCAAAATTATTCATATACAACAGTATATATCCCACTTGTTTCAGCAATGCATCAAAATCCACGACGTTACTCTCTGGTATAATCAAATCTTCTACATTGATTAGACTAATTAAATAGTCATCTAATTGTAAATCTTGGAAAAAAGTTTGTAATTTATCTTTTATTAAGTCACCATGTTCATTGATATAGTGTGCAAATATCTCTAGTATATCATCTTCAATCTCCTCTGGTAATTTATATTTGTTAAACTTGTCCACACTGTCGTTGTTCATAGCTTTGATCGCACTACAAAATTCTATTCAATTCACCAATTTATGTCAGAGAGTTACCCTTCAAAAAATAAAGTGAAAATTAAATTATTCAGAAAATAAAATAATAATCATTAAAACAAAACATCAAGCAAGACAAAATGGATGATTCAGATAGTTTGAAGAGATCTAGAGAAGTCAGCGAGGCTCCAGAGAATGCTGGAGGTGATACCAATTCTGATGTTAAGGATGTGGACGCTAAGGAGGAATCTGTAAGTAACGCATCTGCTACCAGTGACAATGAACAAGAAAAGAATAATAATAATGTAGAAGATGATGAAGACGAGGATGACGAGGATGATGATGATGAAGAAGAAAGTGGTCCAAGAAATAAAAGACAAAGACAAGAAAGAAATAGATTCTTAGATATTGAAGCTGAAGTTAGTGAAGATGAAGATGAAGACGAGGATGATGAAGAAAGTGAGTTAGTTAGAGAAGGTTTCATTACTCATGATGATCACGACGATGATGACAATAATCAAACCAACTTAAATAGAGATGACAGATTACATAGAGAATTGGATAGAAATTTAACAAAGACCTCTGAAGAAGATGCACAAAGATTAGCTAAGGAATTAAGAGAACGTTATGGTAGATCAAGTTCAAAACAATACAGAGATGCTACTCAAGATGGTTATGTCCCACAAAGATTTCTTTTACCAAGTGTTGATACCGCAACAATTTGGGGTGTTCGTTGTAGACCTGGTAAGGAAAAGGACCTTGTTAGAAAATTATTGAAGAAGAAATTTAATCTTGATAGAGCTATGGGTAAGAAAAAATTAAAAATTTTATCCATTTTTCAAAGAGATAACTATACCGGTAGAATTTATATTGAAGCACCAAAACAATCTGTTATTGAAAAATTCTGTAACGGTGTTCCAGATATTTATATTACACAAAAATTATTAATCCCAGTTCAAGAATTGCCATTATTATTGAAGCCAAATAAATCTGATGATGTTAATTTAGAAGAAGGTAATTATGTTCGTATTAAGCGTGGTATCTATAAAGGTGATTTAGCTATTGTGGATCAAATTTCTGAAAATAATTTAGAAGTTATGTTAAAGATTGTTCCAAGATTGGATTATGGTAAATTTGATGAAATTGATCCAGTAACAAATCAAAGGAAACCAAGAAGAGCAACTTTTGCCAATAGAGCATCTCCACAATTATTTAATCCAACAATGGCGTTAAGATTAGACCAAGCTAATTTGTACAAAAGAGATGATCATCATTTCACTTATAAGAATGAAGATTATATTGACGGTTACTTGTATAAATCATTTAAGATTCAATTTGTGGATACTAAAAATATTGAACCATCAGTCGAAGAATTATCTAGATTTGGTTCTAAAGATGGTACAGTGGATTTGTCACATATTTCACAAACCATTAAAAAACACCAAGCACAAAGAGTTACATTCCAACCAGGTGATCGTGTTGAAGTATTAAGTGGTGAACAACGTGGTTCAAAGGGTATTGTTACTAAGAGTAATACAGAAATTGTTACTGTTAAATTACCAGAATTCCCATTAAAACCATTAGAATTTCCAATTTCCACTTTAAGAAAGATTTTCGAACCTGGTGATCATGTTACTGTAATTAATGGTGACCATCAAGGTGATGCTGGTTTAGTTTTAATTGTTAAACAAGGTCAAGTCACATTCATGTCAAATCAAACAAGACAAGAAGTTACTATTACTGCTAATAATTTATCTAAATCTATTGATTCTACACCAACTTCAAGTGAATATTCATTACATGATATTGTGGAATTAAGTGCTAAAAATGTTGCTTGTATTATTCAAGCTGGTCATGATATATTTAAAGTCATTGATGATTCAGGTAAAGTTATTACTATTACTAAAGGTTCTATCCTAAGTAAAATTAATACTGGACGTATACGTATTGCAACTGTTGATAGTAAAGGTAATGAAATTAAAATTGGTGATACTGTTGTTGAAGATTTAGGTGCACGTAGAGAAGGTCAAGTTATATTTATTCATAGTCAACAATTATTTGTAGTTTCTAAGAAAATAACAGAAAATGCAGGTGTATTTGTTGTCAATGCATCAAATATTGAAGCTGTTTCTTCGAAGGGTAATAATAATAATTTAAACAATAAATTTGATTTAACTAAGATGAACCCTGAAATGATTTCCAAAATGAATCCACCATCAATGAATAATGGTCCTAATGGTGGAGCAAAGATGCAAACTGGTCGTGAAGTGGCCATTGGTAAAACTGTTAGAATTCGTGCGGCTGGTTATAAGGGTCAATTAGGTATTGTTAAAGATGTTAATGGTGATAAAGCTACCATTGAATTACATTCTAAGAATAAACATATTACTATTGATAAGCATAAATTAACATATTATAACCGTGAAGGTGGTGAAGGTATTACATATGATGAATTAGTTAGTAGACGTGGTAGAGTACCACAAGCAAGAATTGGTCCAAGTTATGTTTCACAACCAAGAGGTATGCTTAATGATCGTAGTGGTAGCGAACTTACCGCTGGTGGTAATAATAATGTATCATTACCAGGTGGTATGACACCAGGTTGGCAAGCATTTGATGGTGGTAAGACACCAGCTGTTAATTCTATGTCTAGTAATGGTGCTCAAGGTTCGACATCAACTTGGGGTGGTGCCTCTAATTGGGGTGGTCAAACTCAAGGTTCTACTTCTACATGGGGTGGCGCTTCAGCATGGGGTGGTCAAGGTACTGGTGCTACATCCACATGGGGTGGTGCATCAGCATGGGGTAATAAATCAGCATATGGTGGGGCCTCAACTTGGGCCGCAAGTGGTGATAATAATGGTGCACAATCTACATGGGGTGGTAATGGTGATAAATCTGCATATGGTGGTGCTTCCACTTGGGGTAATAAATCATCAAGAAATGATGGTAATACTTCCACTTGGGGTAATACAGATAATCAAGGTAATAAATCAAACTATAATAATGGCAACAACAGTACTTGGGGTAATCATTAAACAACCAAAAATTAAGTATTGAGCACAACATAAGAACAAAACAAAAAACAGTAATAAAAATTCTAAAATGTTATAATGATATTTTGATACTTGTTAGTATCAGACATTTAATTCAATATAAACGTGAAATGTATATAATTTATTTAAATAAGTAATAATTATTTATTCAAATGTAATCTAGTTTTAGTAAGTACTAATATTGTATTATTTTATAGTATATTATAGTATATTTTATATATTTACAAATGATTTAAAAAATGAATATATTAAATCCAAAATGACCTGTAATATTCACATATTACTGTAAAATGCAAGAGCACACTCTTATATATGAATGTATTATAAAGGTTTTTTAGACCAATTAAGTTGTTTCTTATCAGGAATTTTCCTTGGTTTAGCCTCTACAAATAAAACATACTTCATAACTCTAGGATCATATCTTCTTTGTTTCACTAATGGTGCACCTTTCTTAACAGTGACATAACGACAGTAATTTGTTGCCGCTGTTGAAATTAATTTAATGACAGATCTTTTCACTTTAGCGCCCGCCATTGATGTATCTATTGGTTGTTAATTTTGGGTTTGGTTTGGTTTGTTTCAATGTAATGAGGAATAGCATTTTGAGGGTTTCCAAAATTATATTTTGAGAAAGTTAGGGTTTTGTAGGATTTAGTTAGGGCTTTGGATTTTATAAATTGCAAGCCCTAAAGCACACCGTCACATTCTACGAAACCCTCATCTGAAAATTTTTCAGCCAAAAAAAAAATAAAAATTTCATAAAATCGAAAAATTGGAAACTGTTAAAGTTATTGCAAACACAACAATAATAAATTAATCATTAATTTAAATATGTCTGAAGTCGTTGCTCCAGAAATTATTGATAATGGTGATGGTACCAAATCTGTTATCACTTACAAGGTTGAAAATGGTGAAAAATATAAGGTTACACAAAAGATTAAAGAAATTAAAGTTATAGAAAAGGTCCATAAAGCTGTTGCTGAAAGAAGAAAATGGACTAAATATGGTCAAGAAAAAAATGTACCAACTGGTCCAAATAATGCTACTACTCAATTAGGTGAAGCTGTTGAATTAAACTTAGCTAGAAATTGGAAACAAGTGGAACATGAAAGAGCACAAAAGGCTAAGGAAGTTTCTGTTAAGACAATTAGTTGTAAGAATTGTGGTGGTGATCATTATAGTATGAATTGTCCATTTAAGAGTATATTGGAAGAAATTGCACAATTAGAAAATCCAGATGCTGTTAAGAACGTTAACGAAATTGAAACTGTTCAAAATAATATTAATGAAAAACCAACAGGTGCTTATGTTCCACCAAGTCGTCGTGCTGGTGCTAAGGATCCATCTTCTGATGCTTACAGAGATTCTAAAGAACGTGATGATTCTTGTACATTAAAGATTATGCAATTAAATGAAAATGCTGATGAAAATACATTAAGATCAGAATTATTATTCCCATTCGAACCAATTCAAAGATGTACAGTTGTTAGAAATAGAGAAACTGGTAGATCTAGAGGTTTAGCTTTTGTTACTTTCTCAAGTGAACAAATGGCTGAAAAGGCATTACATATCTTACATGGTAGAGGTTTCATGAATTTAATTTTAAATGTTGAATGGTCTAAACCAAAACCACCAAAATAAATTTAATTCAATTTAATTTAATTTAATTTAGTTTAATTTTAATTGAATTTTAATTGAATTTTAATTGAAATGAAAAGAGACGGTAATAAAATCAAGTAAATTAAACTAAATTATAACGAATTAGTAAATAATATAAGTAAATAAATAAGTAACAACATTTTGTAAAATAATTTTATAAGATATATATTTGCATATCAAAAAAATTTAATCAGTATAAAAAAATATTCATACATATTTTAAACAAAAATCAAATAACTGTTCTAAAATGTTAATTATTTTAATCTATGAATTTTTTAAATATTATATGATATATTAAAGGTTATATAATATTTATTTTTTTTTATTATTATTACTTTAAATGATTTATTTTTTTTTTTAGTAATCTTTACGAATTTTAGTCAAATCAACTTTATTTAGTAATATTAATTAGTCACAATAATGTAGTTGTATCTATACTATCAATTTTCACTTTAGTTGCCTTCCAAGCATTTAAACATTCTTTGATCCATTCTAAGATTGCCTTAGTAATATTTTGTAACATTAAATCACAATTATTATTAACAAATTGAAGTAAATTATTAGCACTATTTAAAGTGGATTTATTAACTTGTTCTATATCTCTTTTAATTAAATTTTCACAATCCTTTAATTTATTAATATCTTTCTCTAATTTATTTATCTCTTGATCTCTTTCTAATTTAGTTAAAAATTCTGGTTCAATTTGACCAAATTTATTTGTTGCTCTCTTATTCATTTTTTTACGTTGCTTTTGTAATTGTAATTGTAAAATATGTTCATCAGGATCACTATATTGTCTTATGGTATTGCTACTAGTCAAAGAAGGATTGTTATCATTAATAACATTACCATTGAAATCAGTACTTTTATTAATATTGTAATTGTTGTTATTATTATTATTATTATTATTATTATTATTATTATTATTATTATTATTATTATTATTATTATTATTATTATCTCTATTTAATGCATGATCTAATCTTTGTAATTTATTTTCAAAATCTTTTAATTCTTCTAATCTTAATTTAGTCATTTTCATTGTATTCATAATAATATGATATTGTGAATATTTTAAATTTTTGAAAATAATGACTCTTTTAGAATCCAATAAATATTTAATAATATCATCTAAGGGTTCTTCAATAATATTTTGAATATTTTCAATAAGTATCTCTAAACTAACATAATTAACATCGAATGAATGACCAGTCATTTCAATACTTTCACATAATAATGAAATAATATTATTTATACTTTGTAAAAATTTAGAATTTGAATTTGAATCTGAATTAAAATCCATTTGTTGAACAATTATTGAATTATTTTCTAATGATAATGCATTATAATAAGCACCTAATTCAGCTAATTGTTGTGTTAATGAATGAATATGAAATTTATTATTTTTAATTTTATTATAAATTGGTTGTAAAACGCTTAAATAGATATTAATTTTTTTTTCAATATGATTAAATTCATTTTCAATTGATAATTCATCTTTACCAATTGAATAATTAATTGGTAATTTAGTTAATGTTGTTGGTGATGGTAATAAAAGATGTAAAGGTGATGGTTTTGTTGGATTTAATGGTGGTGCTAATAATATATTTGTTGGTAAAATTGATATTGGTGGTGAATTAATAACATCTTTCCATAAATATTCTGGATTTAAAAATTTTTGGAAAATAATATGATTTTTAACTTCAATAATATTATTACAATTATTTAAAAATGCTGTAAATCTTCTTCTTCTCTTATCAATTATTTTTGAATCAGTTTGAGCACTAATTGGATTTAAAAAATATTTAAAAATTGAATGTTTTGATGGAATTGGTGGTATTATAATTGTTGGTAATAATTTAGTTAATAATTGATGTAATGAATTAAATTCTGAATATCTTCTTATAACTTGTAAATTATAATATTGAATTGTATAACCAATGGCATGTTTCCCCCAGGGATCATTGAATTCACCTGAATCAATAATTCTAATAACATCATTTGGATTATTATTGTTGTTGTCGTTGTTGTTGTTGTTGTTGTTGTTGTTGCTATTGTTGTTATTATATTTATACGTAGAATCTAGGGCTAAAAATGAATTTGAATTAGTACCTTCGACCATAATAGAATCATCTAAATTAGTGTTTGCAAAACTATCATTATTAATTGTAATATTTGCATTATTTGAATTATAGTTAATATTTTGATGAATATTATGATTCAAAAACATTTGTGATGCATTTAAATTTTTATTGTTTTTACTATTTGAGTTACCTTCATAATTAATAGTATTATTATGATTAATAGATTTATTATCATTTTCAACATCAATATTATTGTTATCGATATTATTATTGTTATTATTATTATTATTATTGTTATTATTATTATTGTTGTTGTTGTTATTGTCGATATAAAATGATGTTTCATTAATATTATTTAAGGATGATAAAGAAGGTGAAGTTGAATCTGAAGAATTAGTTGATTTATTTGATGTTTGACTTGATAAACTTGTTGATATTGATGTTGATGAACTATTAATTAAATAATCTTTACTTTGATTAGTATTGATTATATTATTTAATAAATTTTGATTAACAGGATCATTTGGATTCATTGAATCAATTGAATTATTATTATTAAGAATGTTAGTATTATTAGTGTTTGTATTAGTGTTTGTGTTAGTATTAGTGATTATATTTGTTTCATTATCTGATAAAGATAATTTATTAAAACTTGATTCTATGTTATCATTATTTTGTTTAATGATGTTGCTATTATATTGTTGTAATTGTTCTTTTGTAGTGTTATGATTATTATCATTATTATCATTATTATCATCATCATATAAATAATGTGGTTTAATTAATAATTCATTATCTAGTATATTATTAATACCATTAATTTTATTGTCATTTTCATTCATATTATTGTAATATTTATTAATTATATCATCTTCATTATTTTCATTTTTATCCTTTTGATTATCTTTATCCTTTAGATTATCTTTATCAATGATTAAATTATTATTTAATAATACAGATGTCAACCCAGAGGCGAACATATGATCCGTACCAGCAAATGGGTTATTATCATTTAAATCATCTAAACTATTATGATATGAATTTATAATGTTATTACTAGTATTGTTATTATTATTAATAATTTTTGAATCATTTAAATTATCATTTATGTCACCAAAAGCATTCAATTGATTAGTATTATTGTCAGTAGTTATATCATTATCACTATCTAGATAATTCATTTTCCAAAAATATTGTTATTTAATAGATCTTCAAATAAGGCTTAAAATCTAAATTTATTAAAATGATTAACCAATGGGGATAAAAAATTAATTTTTTCTCAGATATTGTAAATAATTTTAATGTATTAGACACTTAAAGATTAATTATTAATATTAAAAATTAATTGAATATAATTATAAAATTGTGTATACAATGATGTAAAATATCCTTTAAAATTAACCCTTTGCAAATAATCAATTCAACAAGAAAAAAACCAAATTTAAATTTTTTGTTTTTCTTTTTTTTGTAATCGCATTGACCGATTTTGGAATTGCCGTTTTAGGAATTTTTGGTACATTTTGTAAAGATATGGACAGTGACATTAAACATAAATCATTTTATTATATATAATTGATATAATATAATATATAATTGATATATACAGAGAGTAAAGAAAAATGGAAAGTAGAAAATATATAAAAAAA